>OVAX01002030.1:0-35033 GCA_900406405.1 Lepidium africanum | reverse complement strand
CAGTTTTTCTAAGAAGAATCAGGCAAACTTTAAAACACATTATCTCTATGAGCCTTCTAATCCTTTCTCAAAACGTGTTCTAGGTTACATGGAGTCTCCGACGAGAACCCTTTGGCTCCCATTATACGCCGTCTAGGGCTGACTTTATACCGAACTAGCGGTGATGACTCCATCTTGTATGATCATGATCTGGAAAGGNATACCGAACTAGCGGTGATGACTCCATCTTGTATGATCATGATCTGGAAAGGTATATCTTTGCTGCTCTTACGTTCTGTAGTTTTGATTTGTTAACTATGGTCGTCTCTGCTAGGTTTTATGGTTTCATTTGGTTCTTTCATCTAACCATGGCAAAACTACGTAGTAGATGGAGTTCAATCTGATACCTGAGCTAAACTATATATTAGTCTCACTAGCGCTCTGCATTTTTAACCAATAACATTACAGTTTCAAAAACTGTATTTACTTGATTAAGCAGGGAAGAGTCGTAGACAAGTTCCAAAATCTGTGAACATTAATATGATACATTCTGAATGAGAATTTGATTTTCTTTTTATAGCTATGGACTTTACGACATGCATGGGCATAAAATTCCACCGCAGTTGGTAATGGAAGTTGGAGATGCATTTAAGAGAATTCTCGAAGAGGTAATCTTTGCATGTGCTAATTTATTTTTTTCTAATCACCATTCTCCTTTGTTACAAGAGAAGTTGACACATGCTTACTTGTTGATTCCAGACGGAGAAAATAAGGGATGAAACTGCTAATGACATGTCAGTTCTTCAAGGAATATCTATCGTCTTGGATAGAAATCCTGAACTAAGGTACCAATTTTTCACAGATTGTTAGAGAACATTATTACTTTTTAAATCTATCATATCTATTATAACCTCTGCTGTTTTCTTTGTATTCTGTAGACAAGAAGGGATTGCATACGAAGTTTTGCAGTGGTACATATGCAGGATGGAAGCGTGGTTTGCTGTAGATGCAAATTTGATATCACTAAAATGTTGGGATCAGGCAAGCGAACAAATGACTCATTGTTTAATGAATATTTATTACCAAAGTGTTTTAGTCTTGTTTATTACAGAGGCAAGATGCTTTTAGAGGAAACCAAGAAAGCTCAAAGTAATTATTTTTTGTGCAGGATGAATGCCTCTCAGGTGGGCATGGTTTAATGGTGCAGGGTTATGAGCCAGTGATCAGAACAATAGCCAAAGACCTTGACATTCGCTTGAACCATAGGTATATCTAAACAAACATTGATAAAACATGTATATTCACTAAATTATTAAATGATCCTGACACTATGACGTTCAGCTAATTTACTATCTAAATCATGTAATTTTTCACACAGGGTTACTAAAGTAACAAGAACATCTAATAACAAGGTGATGGTCGCGGTTGAAGGTGGAACCAATTTTGTTGCTGATGCTGTTATTATTACGGTTCCCATTGGTGTCCTTAAGGCAAACCTAATTCAATTTGAGCCAGAGCTCCCACCATGGAAGAGCTCTGCTATATCGGATCTCGGAGTAGGAAACGAGAATAAGATTGCTCTGAGATTTGAAAAAGTGTTTTGGCCCAATGTGGAGTTCCTGGGGATGGTGGCACCGACTTCCTACTCTTGTGGCTATTTTTTGAATCTTCACAAAGCAACAGGCCATCCAGTGCTTGTTTATATGGCTGCAGGCAATCTAGCACAAGACCTGGAAAAGCTATCCGATGAAGCTACAGCAAATTTCGTGATGCTGCAACTTAAGAAAATGTTTCCTGACGCTCCTGATCCGGTAAGCAATCATTTTTGAACTCCATAGCTTCCTTAGACACTATCCTTACCGTACAATGTAAAATAATATCTCTATTGGTTGGAACACAAACAGGCTCAATACCTTGTGACAAGATGGGGAACAGATCCAAACACATTGGGATGTTATGCATATGACGTAGTTGGAATGCCGGAAGATCTGTACACAAGGCTAGCTGAGCCCGTAGATAACATTTTCTTTGGAGGAGAAGCTGTTAACGTCGAACATCAAGGATCGGCTCATGGAGCTTTCTTAGCCGGAGTTACAGCCTCCCAGAATTGTCAAAGATATATCTTTGAACGACTCGGAGCTTGGGAGAAACTTAAACTTGTTTCTCTAATGAGAAACAGTGATCTCCTCGAAACTGCAACTGTGCCTCTCCAAATCTCCAGGATGTGATTTTGATTGAAGTACATCTTTAACTCAAGACAATACAAGGTTTCCAATTTATTTTTCTCAATCTGCAAAACCAAATAAAGAAGCATTCCCAATTTTGAATGTGAAGTCTTCGTTTTTCGTTGTAAACTGTTTTTATAATTCAAGTGACATCAACATTAGCTATTTTACCTATTGATAGTATCGTATACTAAATCTAATGGTCTTGAAGAAGGGCATAATAAGACTTCGACAGTGTCTCGATGAGCCAGAAAGGAATCGAATGGCACAATACTGTTTAACGTGTGGTATAAGAACATCGGAGGGAAAGCATAACTTTACATGAGGCTTAGTTGCAAATTTGCAATCGGTCTAAGGATATTGTTCCATGTAATATTTAACATGCATAAGAAAGGAAAAATTGGTAAATAAACTACAGTGTTATAGATATAATAATTACCTATACATAAAAATATCTTACCTCTCTTCTACGCTTTTGTACTTCTATAAATAGGGGTTGACATGGTAAGAAATTTATAGATACAAAACAATAATAAAAAGTGAACATAAAAAGAAAAATCATTACACACTTATATTTCTTTCTCTTGTATTTTCCTTATGTTGTTTTTCTCTTATAATAATTAGAGTAAGAAAGTTGATACTACTCTCGTATCTTTCCTACGTATATGTCTTATTTTACAACAACTATATTATAAAGTATTAAGACATATAGTTTATAACATGTTATTAGCACGATTAGCCGGCACCGGAAAAGGTAAATTTAAATTTTGTCAATATTATCTTTATACTTTTAATATATTAAGTAACTGACACCTATTTATATATGTTATATATTTCAATTTAATTGATATGTTGTTATAATGCCAATAGACCATGTGGGTGACTTGTTCCCCAGAGATTTTTAAATTAAAAATCCAGAAAACATTTACTATTCGTTCCAGAAGAATGATAAAAATTAAATCCAGAAGACATTTAGAAAGCGTTCCAGAAGCACGATTAAATTAAACATGTTCTGAAGATATAAAATAAAATTTGTTCCAGAAGACCAAATCAAAAAAAATTTATCCAATAGATAAATAAATAAAAATAAATTTGTCCAGTAAACAAATAAATAAAAATAAATTTGTAATGTTGATAAATAAATAAAATAAGTCTATCATGCAGATAGATAGATAAAAATAAATCTGTCCTGAAAACAAATAATATATTCAAATTTATTATCATTACATCATGTTTAATTACGCCATTTATGCTTCAATTATTTTTCATAATTATGTTATTATTAATTTTGATAATTTTATTTTGATTATATTTTTCTAATGGTTATGAAAAAAAAATTTCTAATGGGTATATTTATTGTTCATAACGATAATATTCTAATCTATAAATACATTCATCTTTCACTCATTTTCATCACTCAGAATTTTCTACCTTCTCTCAAATTTTCTCCCTAGAAATTGATTCATTTTTGCAAAAATATGTTGGTTTTTAATCTTTTGCTTCAATATTATTATTTCCACTATTTTCGGGTTTTCATCCGCGATTTCACTCATGCATAATTTTGGATGAATTTTTGGTCACTTATTTGTACTTTGTACCTCTTGTAATCGCCTGCTTATTTCGTTTTTATGTGTTTAATCATTACCATGTTATTGTGTTACATTTTATTTTACGTTAATAATAAAATTTATTATTAAATTTATTATGCAGTAATAATGTCAAACTTGACTAAACTCGAGATCGCTGCCTTTGATATATTTGGGCATAATTATATAAGATGGACAGTTGCAGTAAAGCTACATTTGAAAGGAAAATGATTAATCGATACTATCGATAAGTCCAAAAAGACTCCTACGGAGGCCAATGCCAATGCCATGATATTCTTATTGCACCATATCCACGATGGTTTAAAGGATGAATATATAATGAAAGAAGATCCTGCAGATCTCTGACAATCACTCAAAGACAGGTTTGATCACCAAAAATACATGATTTTACCAAAAGCAAAATATGAGTGGTGAACCTCCGGTTCTAACACTATAAAAGCGTAAGCGAATATATTTATGCATTGTTCGCAATCACCTCCATGATAATGTTATGTGGAGAAAAGATCACTAATTACGACATGATCGAGAAACTCTCCAAACATTTCATCCCGGACATGTAGTCCTACAACAGCAATACCGGGCTAATGGATACACGAAGTATTCAGAATTCGTGCAAGTTCTTCTTGTAGCTAAACCATCAGTTTCGCCCTACTTGATCAATATCATTCCCATAAGCGAATGTTACATCATCAAATTATAATAATTATAGGGGTGGACGCGGTCGAGGTAATTACCGTGGTCGTGGACAAGGAGGATATGGACGTGGAAAAGGAAAAAAGTCTCGTCCTAATGATTTCAACAATGAAAGAAATAATTAAAAGTCAAAAGGAAGGGAGTTGATAATAAGCAACACGAAAATCATTGCTATAGATTCGGCATGAAAGAACATTGGTCGTGTACATGTCGTGCGCTGAAGCATTTGGTCAATATTTATCAAGAGTTGCAAAAGAAAAAGGAAAAACAAAAGGAAACCAACTTCTTATATGGTGAAGCTGGACCTTTTCTTAATAATGAAGCCGGACCTTCTTTTTTAAATGAAATTGGGCCTTCTCTTGAAAATGAAGATGGACTTTCAGTTGATGGTATATATACTGATAACTATCTCGATGTAGCTGATTTCGCTATTGATTCTATAGATATTAGTGAAAATCAAAATAATTAAAATCTTCCTGAAGAAGAAAGTATGACATGATGTATAATTAGTTATGCTTGTATAAGAAAAAAAAATCTAATGTTTTTTATGCCTTGTAAAATAGTGTTTGTAAAATATTTGTTGTAATATAAAGTTTGTTTTATTAACGCATCTTTTATTAATATATTCAAATCAGAAAATGTGAAAATTTGAAAACAAAGACGGAGATATATGTCTGGCAGATAGTGCTACAACGCACAGAATACTCAAAGATAAAATTAGTTTTCCTCCCATAAAATAAATAATTATGCCGGAAGCTTTTAATGAAGATGAATTTCCAGCGTTAGGGGGTGGATCTAAAGAAGTTGCAAAACACATTACATGGCACACACCGTCATTGTGGCACCTTGACCCCCCTACGAAACATCGTGATTTGGAAGTTCAGAAAATTGTGCATTTACAAAAATATTTGGGTTATAAATGAAATAGAAGATGATGATGAAATTTTCTCTTTCTTTGTATCAAAAGAAATTGATAATGAAAGTGATGATTTAGATCCAAAGTCTATATTAGAATGTCAGAAAAAATCTGATTGGGAGAAGTGGAAAATGGCCATGAAAAAAGAATTAAACTCCCTGAATAGAAGAAAAGTTTTTGGACCTATTGTCATATCACCTGAATATGTAAAACCTGTTGGGTATAAATGGGTTTTTGTTCGAAAAAGAAATGAGAAAAATAAGGTAACAAGGTACAAAGCCCGGCTTATTGCCCAAGGTTTTTCTCAATGACTGGGAATTGATTATGAGGAAATATATTCCCCGGTAATGGATGCAATTACCTTCAGATTCTTGATGAGCCTAGTGGCATCTAAAAATCTAGAAATGCATCTAATGGATGTTGTGACAGCATATCTATATGGATCATTTGATAATGAAATATATATGAAAATCTCAGAAGGATTAAAAATGCATGAAGCATTGAGTTCAAAATCAATGAAAATATGTTCAATCAAATTACAACGATCACTTACGGATTAAAACAATCCAGACACATGTGGTATAATCACTTAAGTGAATATTTTTTGAGTAAAGGATATACCAACAATGCGATATGTCCTTGCATATTTATCAAGAAATCTATATCCGGGTTTGTAATCATTGTTGTATATGTTGATGACTTGAACATAATTGGAACTCAAAAAGAAATTGATGAGACAAGAACTCATATGAAGGAGTTTGAAATGAAAGATCTTGGACAGACAAAATTTTGTTTTGGACTCCATATCTAGCATCTTTAGAATGGAATTTTTGTACATCAATCAAATTATAGGAAAATGATCTTAAAACGCTTTTATATGGACAAAGCAACTCCTTTGAGTACTCCAATGGTCAATAGATCACTTAATATCGATAAAGATCCATTTTGACCTTATGAAGATAACGAAGAGGTATTGAGTCCTGAAATACCTTATATGAGCGCTATTGGTGGACTCATGTATCTTGCAAATTGCACTAGACCAGATATAGCATTCGCTACAAATCTACTTGCAAGATACAGCTTGTCACCTATGGGCAGACACTGGAATGGAATAAAACATATATTTCGTTATCTCCAGGGAACAACTGACTTGGGAATATTTTATAATAGAAATTCTAGTGTCGATTTAGTTGGTTTTGTAGATGCTGGCTATTTTATCTAACCCACATAAAGCCCGATCGCAAACTGGATTTGTTTTCAAAATTAGAGGCACTACAATTTCTTGGCGTTCCCAAAAGTAGCCTCTAGTCGCTACCTCTTTAAATCATGCTAAAACAATTGCATTTCATGAAGGAGTAGAAAATGCATATGGCTCAGATCCATGACTCAATACATACAAGACGCAAGCAGAATAGTTATAAATAAAGAGCCAATGAAAGTGTTTGAAGACAATGTTGCTTGTGTCGCCCAACTCAAAGAAGGTTATATCAAAAGCGACCGAACGAAACATATTCCCTCAAGATTTTTCTCTTACACACAAGAACTCGAGAAAAATTAGGAAGTAAATATTCAATATATCCGTTCAGCAGACAATGGAACAGATCTGTTCACGAAAGCGCTTCACACTACAACGTTCAGAAAACATGTTCACGGTATCGGGATGCGTCAATTACGAAATTTATGATATTCATCATTTCAGAGGGAGTCACTATACTCTTTTTCCCTCATCATGGTTTTTATTCCACTAAGTTTTTCCATGATAATGTTTTTAATGAGGCAGTGCGTCATACATGATTAACAATAGGTTATTAAAGAGGAGTGCTATAGATATAATAATTACTTATACATACAAATATCTTACCTCTCTTCTATCGCCTCTATACTTATATAAATAGAAGTTGACATGGTAAGAAGTTTATAGACACAAGCCAATAATAAAGAGTGAACATATAAAAAGAAAAATCATTACACTCTCAGCTCCCTCACTCATGTCACTTCTAGCACACCTCTTTATTTCTTTTTCTTGTCTTTTCCTTTTGTTGTTTTTCTCTTATAATAATTATAATAAGAAAGTTGATACTACTCTCATATCTTTCTTACGTATATGTCTTTTTTACAACGTTTGTATTATAAAATATTAAAACATATATTTTGTAATACGATAAAAAAATTTTTTTTGGTCAACATTGGCGTGAAGATCTACAACCTTAAAGTTTCAAAGAAACAAGAAAAAACTAACATTTGGGTAATTATTCATGATTTTAAATCTGCAAAAAAAATATTAAAAAACACGTGTACATTTCATTTTTTTTTTGGCGTGAACACGTTTACTTTTCATTATATATATTACACGTTTTTTTTTCTTTTTTTCTTTTTGCTTTTTTGATATAGTATCTAGAATTATGATCACATTTTAAAAATTGTTGTTCATGTGACCAAACCGGTTACCTCATGATTAAACTTTAACCACAAAAAAACTTCAGGGTTCTCATAAACCAAAATCATAAAATCCTCATTATTTGCCTCACTTCAAAAACCTAATAATTAAGAAGAAACTTTTTGCACACGACAATTATGACGTGTACAAAGCTGCAATTTGAATAATTTGATTTAGAAACGGGCGGATTTTTGTCTTATTTAAATCTGAATCTGCATGACAGTTTTTTTTGGGGTCAAACATATGCTTCTATTACTGTAAAAGTTATGGGTTACATCATCATAAGAAATAAAATAAACCATATTTGGCATAGCCTTACACAACATCAAAGAAAAATAAAATAAAAAGTATCTGAGGAGAAAAAAAACTCTAATGCATTGGACCTCATGGATAGATGGTGGAAAAGGATTCCTGAATCTGAAGCAAATTCTGGACTCTTCCGAATTCTGTCGCCACAAAGGTCGGTCAAACAATTAAGGGGGCTTGTTTTCCATACAGGCTTTGAGCTTTGGTTAAATGTCTCCAAAGTGGAGCTATTTTTGGATCTAAATCTCTCCATAAAGGAATGATAAGCCTAAACAAAGGTCTTAAACATGGAAGATAAACACCCAAATATTTCCTAAAGCCTTTGAAAATACCATCGTTCTCGAATGCTATAGTCAACTGGCTAGATAGGGAAGAAATAGAGAGATACCTTAGTTAGTGGAGGCCCAAATAAAAAGCCTATTATCAGGTCTGATCCAATAACCTATGTGGGTCAAACTAGATGGATCTAATTCAAATAAAAGAGAATTAATGTTGGGCCTGACCTATATACTACAGATCCACCACCCAGCTAGGGTTTATGAGTGTCTTCGGGTCATGCTTGCCTCCTTCACGTCGGCAGCTGGGAAAATTCTACAAACTCGCCAGGGGGCCACAACGGAATCTTGCCGGATATTGTATATACTGCAACAGGCTCGCTGAAATTGATGTAAAGCATATCTAACTCGACTTAGTCCTGCTTTTGTTGGCTTTAGAGAAGAGATCTCTGGGAACAAAGCAATGTCCCGATCCGTGGAGAAAATGTGAATACTGAGACAAAGGATGAACGATCTTCTAAACAGAGCAGACGAGAAAGTAACAGAAGAACTAAGGGACAACAACAACAACCTCAGATCCGGTGAAGAGAGATGGAGGTGAAGACATTGAAGGTTTCTTTGTCCTCGGAAGAAAGAGTTTCAAACAATATCTTTACTAGCCATAGCTTCCATCAGATGAGGGGAATAGAGAAGAAGAACAATACCAACGAAGACAAAGATCGAGAATATCCAGAAAGAGACAGAACCAAAGAAAAACGAAGAGAAGACACAAAGAGAAGAAAAATGAGCAGAAAGGAAGAAGGTGAGTTGAAGAAATCCGGCGCCGGCAGTCAAAAGCACCGCTGACGATGGGAAAAAGGAGCACTAAGGTTTTCTCGATGCTTGAAGTTGGGATTTTTTTTAATCTCCCCCTATTATCTGCATAAAAGTTTGTTAAGCAAATAGCCATTTAAAAAATAGTAACGTTGCAAGTCTCTTTCTCTTTAGATAATTTTGAAATCCTCCATTTTCAAACAAATATCTCCGCAGAAAATTGAGTAGCGGTGGCTTTTTCTGTTAGCCGACGATCATGGCATTCACGTAGTTCGGCTAAGGTTAACGATTCTAAGGTGATTTCAGTGATTAATCTGTTTCTTATTTGTCTGTTACTTGATTCGATTACTGTTTCTATTTCTCTACTTCTTTGTTAATTTTTAATTTTCTTCAAATCTATACGACAATTTTCCAATTTTTATGATCCCCAAGTTCGATAGATTTTGTTAATTCATCTACGATTTTGTTAATTCACAAATCCTGTTTCAGTGAACTGGATTTCTATTGAAAGCTACAAAGAGCATGAATTGTTATTAATGTACACTCGTAATTTGCAAGTTAGTCATTTTTCGTACCATCAAAGCCTTGTTTGTCATTTTTGTTGCATATCTGTCAAAGTGTTGCGTCGGATTTGTCGTATTGTTTATATGATTCTCAGTTTCTCACGTTATTAAAATAAGTTGAATTAGATTCTAAAAAAATCTATCCTAGTTTTTACTACTTTCGTGCAAGCAGCCGTTTTCTTTGCTTTTGTAATCCCACGAAAAAAATCTCTTGTTTTTGAGTTTTATTTTTATGCAATTCCATTTTTCGTTCAGCGTTGATTTCTATACTTGTTCGAGTTCTTCCGCAATGTTATCTGATATTGATTTCACGCCTGCTATTAAATTCATGAGTTATGAGTAGTCACCTAAGGGTTTTGAGGATAAGTTAGGTTAGCGTGAATCTTAGGTTCTCTAGGTTGTTTGAGGTTAGGAATGATTAGATCTCATCTGAATTGGTGTTGTTAATGCTAATTTCTTTCTGACCTACTGAAGCTCGTTATTAGACGTTCTAGCCCCCGATAGGTGTTTGGTAGAACGTCCAACCGAACCACTTCAGAGATTCACATGCTTAGTTCGAGGGATCGAATGTCTGAGGTGTGAATCGGCTCTAATCAAGTTGATCGTCCATGCCGGTTAAATTATCAAAACGCCTATGGTGATAGGGTCTGTTAATAGCTTAATCGAGTTGCTCTGCGTTCTCGCTGCCTAGAGATTAGCTCTATTGAGTGTTGTCAAGTGCCTAGTTGTTCTAAAAGTCACGTTGATCCATGATACTCACTCCTTAGGAACCCGTTTTCTCATCACCCTACGCTTGATTTACTTGCTATTTTACTGTTTACTGCTTGCTCTATTTTTACTCTAATCACTTTCGTTTGCTTTATTTATTTTCAAGTTTGATTAAATTTGCTCGAGTTTAATTTAGGTTGCTAGACATAATTCACTCTGATTGATAGTTGCACTCCCAGTTGATTTGACACCTTTTGTGCTACTTCAACACATTAGTACAATAGGATTTTCCAACTAGAGTAAAGTCTTGTTATCAAATTGGAGCCGTTGCCAAATATGTTTCTGCTAGCTACATTTAGGATTGTTAACTTTCTGAGCCCAAGTTCTTTTCGTTTCTTGTTACTTACTCACCTGTGTGTCTGTCTTTGGTGTTCTGTTTCAGGTGATTACAACACTCCGTAATTCCGTTCGACCTTACTGCTCGAGTTGAGTTAGCTGATTGTATGTAGACACATTCATAGGGTTGTAAAAGCCTTCTACACTCTCTCAAAAATATTGACCAGCTTCCACGCGAGTTGAGAGTGCAGAAAAACCAACTCCACAGTGCACCAGAAGATCCAGCTGAAATGGATCTGCCAATAGGCTCGAACACAAACCAACTTCCTGCGAACACAGACCAACTTCATGTGCATGGACCTTAATAGAGGATGATGGGCTCCTCAGAGGAGGAACTCCCGGATATGGACTTGAGGGAAGACCTTGTTGAGTCGATTCTCTCAAGAACAAGTTTTTGGGGGTAACGAAGAACACCACAATGATTATGGCTTTATCCTTGATACAGTTTGGTCCAATCTTGCTTAGGAATCCTTGACTAAGCTTGATCTCGGCTCTCTCTCTCGAATCCTCAAAGAGAAGAAGTAGGCAACTCAAGACTCATACTTGAAAAGAAACTTTATTCGGTCAAAACTTGTCTATCTAACAAAAGAAATGGATGAGCTCATATAGGCTCAAGGTACAACGTTCATAAGCTTAGAATAAGAAAGAAATATCAGAAATTAAAGTCTCAAACGGAAAAATGATAGGGACCATCAATCTTATAGCCGTTGGAGAAGATTTGACGATCAGCCAGATATTGAAAGTCTTCAATTGGGGGATTCGCCCAATCATGTGAGAGCTGGTGCATGGGATGACTTTCCTGGATGATTCTGAGCGGCTTGGATAGTCTCCTGGTCACCACACATACGTTTGAAGTCCCTTGAAGCCAACATATCTTGGACTTTCCTTAAACAGCACCGGATCGGACCATCTTATTATTTTTAGTGTATCTGGTGGATCCGATGGTGGATTGCTGCGGTCTTGGGCTTGTTGGAACCATGAAAAGCCCAAAAATAACCTCCAAGTTGTTTGAGGTGAAGGCAGGGCCTGACTTGGGCTATGTAGCTCAATCTTTGGCCTTGTCGCGCAGTTGGGTTCATTGTAGATCCTCCAACTTGTAAAATCCATATCTTTTATCTCAAAACTTCTTTTGGGCTGGTTCCACTTTGAGAAGATAGATAAATGAGTCAAGAATCCATTTACTATTGATTCGTAACTTGGTTCATCCTGGGTTGTCTGGAAAGCCTTGAAGAGTGATCGCATGTCCTGGTTGGATTCCAAAATTGGCTAGTGCGGCCTTGGTTGTGTCTTCGGGGGCGGGGGCTGGGATGTGGTTACTGTAAGCTCTTCAAGGTCATCTAGATTGTTTTTGATCTTCATGTTAGGTTCGACCAAGTCTTGTTGGTTAGATTGCTTTTCGTCTCGACCTTCTCGGATTATATCATCTTCTGGTAACTTTTTACGGTCGAGGACCCCATCAGAGGAGGCCATGAATAATCGGAGCTGGAGAAGCATTTACCGCAAGGATCCAACACCTCTTGGAATGACTGCAAGACTAATTTTCTTAGCAAGTTATTCTCGAACTCTCTTGCTGCAAAGCTGAGGAGTGCTATCTCAAGCTTTGCGCAGCAGAATTCTGAAACCTTTGCTGAAGCCTGGGAGTGATACAAGACTTATCAATCCCAGTGCCCCCATCATGGTTACACCACTGAGACTCTGATTAGCAACCTCTACAAAGGTGTTCAACCTAACATTTGAAGGCTTTTGGACACAGCCAGCAATGAAAATTTCCTCAACAAGGAGGTGGATGAAGGTTGGGAGTTAGTGGAAAATATAGAACAGGCATATGGGCAGTATAATGAGGATTATGATAGGACCTTGCGTGGTATAGTAGATACAGATACAGTCAATAGGAAGGAGCTCAAGGCCCTGAATGAGAAATTGACAAGCTGCTGCAGGTACAACAAAAACATTTTCACTTCATGACTGGGGATGAACAAATTTTGGACGAAGAGGATGATCAGGTTGAAGAGATTAGTTATTTGCGGAATCAAGGCGGGGGTTACAAGTAGTACAACAACTACAAGCAACACCCAAACCTCTCATACAGGAGTAACAACGTAGCAAATCCCCAAGACCAGGTTTATCCACCCAAACCCCAACACGTTCAATCCAAAGCTTTTGTCCCCAAGTAGCAATATCACCAGAGTTTCCAGCCAGCTCCAACCTACACAACAACCAGAGGTTTTGACTTTACTTCAAGAGATACTTAAAGGATAGAAAGCATCTACTACTGAAGTAGCACATAAGTTTGTAGAGGTACACTTAAGATTGACACCTCTGACAACGATCTCAACTGCAAGTTTGAGACACTGAACACAAGTCTCAAGTATGTGGACACTCAGCAAGAGACATCTTGTACTGTGAAGACAACCAGACAACTTCCAGGGAAAGCAATCCCCAATCCAAAGGAGTATCACGCTAATACTATCACTTTGAGAAGTGGACGTGAGTTGCTGATTCAAGCATAGAATTCTAAGGATACTGAGGACAGTAAGGTTCAGGAAGGGGAGGATTCTATCATCAAGGATCAGGCCAAAAATTCTACCAGAGAGGTTCTACTCGAACCAGAGACTTGATTTGGAACTGATTCTAAGCTAGTGCATGCCGAAAAACTCACACCTGAAGCTAAGCTCGACACAGCACACCAAGTTGAACTCAAATCCAACACTTCATATGCTCATCCACCTACAACAACTCAGGAGAAGAGCAAGCCTTTTGTCCTGCCACCTTACAAGCCCCAATTGCCATTTCCTAAAAGGTTCAAGAAGGATCTAACTGAGAAATATAAAGCCCTCTTTGACAAGCAGATGAAAGACGTTGAAGTGAAGATTCCCATCTTGGATGCTTTTATGCTGATGCCTCCTTACCAGAAATTTTTGAAAGATGCGGTTAAGGAAATGACTCCTGAAGTCGAGGGTATGGTGGTACTGACACATGAGATTAGCGATATAATCCAAAGGAAGGTTGTACCAAAAAAAATTAGTGATCCTGGAACCTTTACAATCTCATGCTCGCTTGGAAGACCAACAGATTTTGTTGTTTTGGAGATAGAAGAAGAGCCTAAAGATCCTCTGTTATTTGGAAGACCTTTCTTGGCCACAACAAGTGAATTGATTGATGTCAGGAATGGGGTAATCGAGTTGAATCTTGGTTAGGACCTTAAGATGAAGCTCAACATCAACGATGCGATTAAGAAACCAACGATTGAGGGTCAAGTGTTTTCAATTCATGAAATGGATGCTCTAGCTGATGAGTTGCTAGAGGAGTTGGTAGCAGAAGATGAACTGCAAGTTGCCTTGACTAATCCAGTAGCTGAGGGGTATTTGAGTATGGAAGATGAGTGCTATGGGAAACTCCTAGATTCACACAGATCCGTCAAGAGTTCAGTGGTGATTGAAGAATTAGATGAGACATGTCCAGTGGGTAAAAGAGTGAGTTTACACTCGACTGCATCCATGCCAGACTTGATCCTTGGTAACAAGGTTTTTGGCCTTTATGTTATCAAATCTATTGCAATATAATAGGTATGGAAAAAAAGTGTGTTGCTATCACTAAGGGTATGGGGCGCTATTCTAATTCAAGCAAAATCAAAACAAGGTGATTCTGTCACAATCAACTAACAGGATGAAAAAAAACAGAGTATGAAGACTGAACAATAAACTAGAAACAGAGTGCTACGAACAGAAGAATTTAACACAAAACAGAGTAATAGGCTAGAAGCAATGAATGATAAAAACGAGTTCATGAGGAGAGTAGAGTCAGCGATCTCAACCTAACCATGGGTTTCATATCTTATCTAGCAACCTATTAGGCAAGTCTTAGGCTAAGGATTCAAAAATTAGACAATCAAGCCATTCTCATGATCAAGACATCTCAATCCAAGTGTGACCTAACCCAAATCTCTTGGTGATTACACACTCAGACTGGTATAAAGAAGCAATCCTAAACAACCAACTAACCCTCTGAACAACCAACCTCTTGGGTCAGAAAAGCTATTCGTAGATCAAACTAAGCCTAGAATATCATCAAACACCCTTTAGGCATGATAGCTACGAATCATCTTTCAAGTGATCAGTTAAAACAAGCATTAAGATTATTCAATCTAGCAAGACTTATGACATAATTAAGCAAACAAGAGAGAAACCCCATGGTCAGACCTAGATGTACTCCATCTCCTCACAAAACCCTAAGCAAACTACTCACTAAGCATGATGGAAAACACAAACTCAAGCATAGAAATGAAAGAAATAATGAAAAACTACAATAGAAGCTAAAAATGAGATTGATTAACTAACCAAACTTGAAATTCAACAAAGATCCAAGGTTTTCATCAAAGAGGCAAAGAACAATGATAAAGATAATAAGAAACTGCTTCAGGACTAGCCAAAAAGAGTAAAAACTAGGTTATTGCGTTTTTTCGCTCTAGAGGTATTTATAGATCCCCAAACATAAAAGCGCTAATCTGAGTTAGTATCAGATAAGATTGGTCAAAATAATAAAGTCGGTTGTTGTTGCTTCAATGCTCACTGGCGAGTCTGAGCATTCAGCTTGCAGTTTGGCTTGGTTCATCTTGGCTGCACTTGCTGGTGTTAGGCGAGTCTGGGTGTCGAGTGCTCCATGATTTTTAATTTTGGTTCTACTCTTCTGTTGCACTCGCTGGTCCCAGTCGAGTCTGACTGACGAGTTAGATTGATTTGGCTTGTGAAATCTTCAGTTTGCTAGGTCTTCTGTTCAGGCGCTTTGTCTTAGGCTGATCCTTGTAGTCTTTATGCCAAATCCACTCTAGAATGCTACAATAAGCTCAAAAGTTCCTGAGATGCTCCAAATGCAACGTGTGCATAATGAATGCAATGCAAGCCTAAAAAGACTCTAATATGCTATGAGAATGAATGCAAACTAATGTGAATTGTGCAGCTAAAATGGGGTAAAATGCATGTATATCAATCCCTAGACTCGAGCTGCAAGTACTCAAGTGCACTACAGTCACTGATGACTGGTTTGAGCTCAAGGCACCCAAAGTGGAAATGAAACCACTTCCTGCGGGGCTACGGTACGATTTTATGGGCCCTAATTCCACTTATCTAGTTATAGTCAATGGTGCTTTGAGTGATGATGAATTAAGCATGTTGTTAACTGAGCTTAGACGTTTTAGAAAAGCCATATGATACACTCTTAAAGATATTAGAGGAATATCCCCAAGTTTTTGCACACATAGGATACACTTAGAGGATGAATCTCATTTTAGCATAAAGCCCAAAAGGAGATTGAACCCTAACCTTAAGGAAGTTGTGAAAAAAGAAATACTTAAGTTGTTAGATGATGATGTTATCTATCCGATTTCTGACAGTAAGTGGGTTTCACCTGTGCATTGTGTTCCTAAGAAAGGGGTATCACTGTGGTTATTAATGATAAGGATGCGCTGATACCAATTAGAACCATAAAGGGGCATAGGATGTGTATAGATTTTAGGAGATTAAATATCTCCACTATGAAATATCACTTCCCTCTGCCATTTATTGATCAGATGGTTTAGAGGTTGTCTAACAAAAGGTATTATTGTTTCCTTGACGGGTATAGCAGATTCTTTCAGATCCCTATACACCCGAATGATCAGGAAAAGACTACCTTCACCTGCCCTTATGGCACCTTTGTTTATAGACGTATGCGTTTGGATTATGCAATGCTCCTGCTACGTTTCAGTGTTGTATGACTTCCATTTTTTTGGATTCAATTGAGGATATGGTAGAGGTATTCATGAAAGATTTCTCCGTCTATGGCTCTTCCTACTCCTCTTGTTTGTCAAATTTGTGTAGGGTCCTTAGCAGGTGCGTGGAGACAAACCTTGTGCTGAACTAGGAAAAATTTCACTTCATAGTTCAAGAAGGGATAGTGTTGGGGCACAAGATATCTGAAAGGGGTATTGAGGTTGATCCAGCGAAGGAAGTCATGATTCAGCTTCAGCCTCCTAAGATAGTGAAGGATGTTCGAAGTTTTCTGGGTCATGCTGGATTCTACCGGAGGTTCATTAAAGATTTCTCTAAAATTGCAAGGCCTTTGACGCACCTACTGTGCAAGGAGGTCGAGTTCAAATTTGACTATGAATGTCTTGAAGCTTTTCTGAAGATCAAGGAAGCTTTAGTTTCTGCTCCAATAGTCCAAGCTCCAGACTGGACCCTTCCATTTGAGATCATGTGCGATGCTAGTGACTTTGCTGTGGGAGCAATTTTGGGTCAGAGAAAAGATAAGAAGCTGAATGTGATATATTACGCCAGCAGAACGCTTGACGACGCCCAAGTCAAGTATGTAACCACAGAAAAGGAACTTCTTGCAGTGGTATTTGCGTTTGAGAAATTCAGATCGTATCTAGTTGGATCCAAGGTGATTGTTCACACAGATCACACAGCATTCAAGTACCTGATGAAGAAAAACGATACCAAGCCTAGACTACTGAGATGGATACTACTTTGCAAGAATCCGACATGGAAGTAGTGGACAAACCTGGAGTGGAGAATGAAGTGGCATATCACCTGTCACAGATGATGATAGAGGACTCGATCCCTATCGATGACTCAATGCCAGAGGAACAGCTCATGGCACTTGGACCAGAGGAAAATTATTCTCAAATCAGCAAGAAGCTCGCTGGATCCTCTCTACCTTGGTATGCAGATTTGGTCAACTACCTAGTTGTTGGTGAAGTGCCTAAGGGTTTGGACTCTTATCAAAAGAAGAAATTCTTCAGAGATGTGAACCACTACTTCTGGGATGAGCCCTACTTATACAAGAAAGTATCAAATGGATTATTCAGAAGATGCATTGCAGAGGAACAGGTTCAGGGTGTTTTAGAGCACTGCCATGGTTCAGCATATGGTGGACACTTTGCTACGTTCAAAACAGCTCAAAAAATCCTGCAAGCAGGGTTATGGTGGCCTACTATGTTCAAGGACACTCAAGCGTTCATCTCCAAATACGATCTATGTCAAAGAATATGGAATATCAGTAAAAGGAATGAAATACCGCAAAACCCAATTCTGGAAGTTGAAGTATTTGACTACTGGGAAATCGACTTCATGGGCCCATTCAACCCACCATCTCATAGAAACCGCTACATTCTCGTGGCAGTGGACAATGTTTCTAAGTGGGTTAAAGTTGTAGCTTGTCCCACTAATGATGCTAAGGTTGTTATCAAGCTGTTTAAGAGCATCATATTTCCCAGGTTTGGAGTGCCTCGAGTGGTATTAAGTGATGGAGGTTCCCACTTCATCAATAAAGTGTTTGAGAATCTGCTGAAGTATAATGGAGTTAAGCATAAGGTAGCTACACCTTATCAACCACAAACCAGTGGCCAAGTGGAAGTCTCAAACAAGCAGGTTAAGGCTATTTTAGCTCAAGTTGTGGGTGTTTCAAAATGAGATTGGGAAGTCAAGTTGGATGATGCACTATGGGCTTATAGAACAGCTTTTAAGACTCCAATTGGAAGAACTCCGTTTGAGCTACTGTATGGGAAGTCAAGCCATTTACCAGTCGAGATAGAGTACAATGCGTTGTGGGAAACAAGGTTCATAAATTTGGATCTCAAGACTGCTCAAGAGAAAAGGCTTATAAATCTGCATGAGTTAGAGGAAGACAGACTTAAGGCTTACGACAGCTCAAAAGTGTACAAGGAAAGGATTAAAGCCTTCCATGACAAGAAGATTATACCCAAGAGGATCATACCTGGTGACCAAGTGCTTCCGTTTAACTTGAGGCTTAAGTTGTTTCATGGAAAGCTGAAGTCGAGATCGTCTGGTCCATTTTGAGTTAAAGAAGTCTTACCCTACGGAGCTATCACCGTGATCAACAAAGATGGCAACAATTTCACTATGAATGGGCAAAGAGTTAAGCCATACCGAGCTGATGAGACCATTCCTGAGAGAACCTCTATTTTTCTCGATGAACCAACTCACCTCTGAATGGTGTGAAAGTCAAACTCAGCGACTTAAAACAAGAGCACTTGGGAGGCAATCACATGGTATACTTGTACATACTTTAAGTAAGCTTTTAAAAATTTCTTTTGTCTTTTTGGTATAACATTTGGTTTTCAGCGCATTGCAAAGTGGTCAATGGGTGTTGTGATTTAATTCTGTGGTTTTGGTAGCAACTGGGGAGGATTGAACCCCAACGAGCCATACCACATAAAGTTTTAATCACATCACCCAACGCTGGAAATATGACACAGTGAAATGTGTGGAGGTTTGAGTTAATATAGAGTTGATCAGAACAAGGGGTAGAAATTTTAAAATCTGGTAGAAAAATATGGCTACTCGAGTTGACACATGGAGTCAATAAAGTACTCTGAAAAAAAAGAACGCTGCGTAATGTCCACCAGATTTTAGAATGAGTCCACTGTATCCTTTACTCCAATTAGTCTAGCAAATCTTGCATTTGACTATTGGTAGTTGTTGTGCATAGGCCATATTGCTTTGCACTTGGCATAATTGAACTTGAATCCATGCTAGGCAAGATTTATTTCACCCATGCATTTATTTGTCCATTCGAGTCTAAAAGTAGTGCTTCATGTCACTTCACATTTTGTCTAATAANTCAAGTTTTGTTGTGCCTGTCACGAGGGATCACTGTTAAACATATCTTGTGCTTTAAAATATATATATATATATATATATATATATATTGCTGCATTCACCACATCACACTCGAAACAGCACTTTCTCTTTTATAAAATCATTTACTCTTTGTTCATTGTGTGTGGTGAATATTCTTGGTTTCCTTTGCAATTTTTTTTTGTTTCAGCTCGACAACATTAAGCATTATACCACAAGTTTCACTTGAGCTCTCTTCACGTCACGCACCGCCGTCATTTTCAAGACTCGAGCTCTTTACCCGCTACACCGCCGTCTCATTTTACTCGAGTCTACACCACCGTCTCATCTCATGCCACGGTTGGAACTCGAGCCGCTGTTCACCACTCGAGTTCAAGCCTTTAACTCGATCCCAAATTCACGCCGCCGGCATTTTCACCATCACTCGAGCTCCCACAGCGTCTTTACTCGAGTTCAGATTCTCTTTCATCTGTTTTTTCACCGCCACCGCATTTCACTCAAGTTCACGTCACTGTCACTCGAGCTGAATCTCACCATGCGCCTTTCGCCGCTACCTTTGGACTCGATCTCAGCTCTACTCTTGTTGCCACTGGAACCGTCACGCAACCAAACTCGAGCCGTCATGCCACCAAAAAAAAAATTCACGCCGCTGCCTTTTTGGACTCGAACCACTCTCGAGCTTCACTTGAAGCTCATGCGCTGCCATCAACAAGAGTTCATGTTGAAATTTGGTTTCGTATAAGGACGTTAGTGAGTTAAGGTTGTTGTTGTTGCAATCTATGTGTGATGGAGTAACAATGAGAAGAACAGGAGAAAGCTCTTCAGGACGACGATTAATGCGTTCAATGGCCGATAACCCAATTGATGTTGACAATGAGGACTCAGGTTTAGAATCTCCATAATTAATTCGCAGAACTCGGTGTAGTGTGAAAGAGGTTATAACAGAGCCGAAACCGGTTGAAGCAGTGGAGGAAATCCAGAGTGACTTCGAGTGAAAACAATAGTGGACCTGATGATTGGATGATGAGAACCTGCCCCTGAACGTTAGTTTCAAACAGGCGCTTAAGGACCTTAAGCAAGTGAATGTGGAGGCAACAAGATACCTTCACCGAGAGGCAATGATGCAGCTGGGCATCGCGAGAGACGTGGATCAAATGCTCTAGAATGTTAGACTTACACAATTCGTCTCGTAAGCACGTGAAACTTATGCAGCTGAAACTATTCAGGAACTTGATAATGAAGAAAGGCTGTGGGAAATGGATGGATTTGGCGAATTGACTTTTGTGGTCAACGGCAGGAAGTATTCATTCTCAGCGTCACAGTTTGAGCAACTTTCGATCTTCTGCCATCCGATGGAAACGACACCGGTTTTGACAGTCAAGAGCTCAACTTCCTGTGGCAAGTAATAGCAACACCAAAAGATTACAATGCTTTCTGCAGTAAGAGTATGAAAATCCAAAACCCTGCAATTCGGTATTTTCATAAAGTGCTTAGTACATCGTGTTTAACAAGAAACGAGTTAGGAAACGTTAGGCGTCTAGAGCTGGAAATGATAGACGAAGCACTTTTGGGCACTCTTAATAGCTACAACCACGAGATGCAATATTTGGGAAATCAGAATAAGAACGGATTCACTAGAGCTTTGATGAACAATTGGTCAAATACAAGGGTTGGGCGAGTCAGTTGCAGGCTAAAGACAAGGCTTATATCTGCGTTGGAGGCATACTAACAAGGATAATGAAAGCATGTAATGTTAACATCAGATTGAAATACTCTATACCTCCAGCATACATTGATACAATGTACCTCGTGCACCATAAATTTCTGAAAAAGGGCCTGTAAGAGGGTACTGAATGTACAGGTTTACTTTACCTAGTGCAAGCTCGAAATCACTAATTCAGCTTCCTAAACCAGAGTGCACACGGCTAGCTCTCGAGTCCAACATAGCCTTTATACCCCCAGATTACCTCCTCACTTAAAGTACATCTCGAGCAAACCGAAGGGAGAAAGCACCAGGGACTACAGAGAGGAACGTTGGCGAGCCTGAGTGCAACTATTTTGATGACTACGAGGATTCAAGAATGCCAAAGGGGTTGAAAATGGCACACAAACACATCAGACTACTTGCAAGACTTGGGAAGTGGCAGGTTAAAAAGATGAACATAGTGATGGATAAACGCATTTCTCTATCACTAGGCAACAACTCTGGAAGAGGGCGAGAACCTACACCTCCAGAAGTCCGAGAACCGAGCCCTCCACCTCATAGACGATCAACCTCTACCTCATTACACACCGAAAGACGCTTAACACCGGAACAACCACGCAGGGCATCATCACATGTCCATAGGCCCATGCCGCAGTCTCATGAGCAAAAATAACTTCACAGTTCCAGAGCTTCGACTGGAACTCAACCATCCAGATCGGATAACAGGCTGAATTTGGCGGTGCAATATACAATTACAACACTGAGAGAACCCCTGAGCTCAACTTGGAGCAATTTTTTGAACCACCCAGACAAAGGCGATCCACGAGTTGGCGTTCAACCAGTCGACCCCGCAGACAACAAACTCAGAGCATTGAACCTTGGCTTGTAGAACCAGAGGTGCAGTCCAAGCATTTCACACCACAGCAAGGTTCTAGTTTTCTTAACCCGCAAGGTTCAACATCGCAGTATTTCACGCAGCAGCCTGGGTCTAGCTTCTTTGGTATGTTTGGCTCGACCTCGTAGCAATTGATGCAGCCACAGGGGTATATTTTCTAAGACCCCATGGGTTACACGTCGTACCATCATAGTACTCCTACTGAGCAACAAACTCAGGACGAGGATAGTATGGATATGGACCCTGCTGGATGGTCTTTATTTCGCTGAGGTATAACCCTTTAACTCCTCTTGTACATATCATTGCATGTTTGAATTATGTTTGCTGGTCTAGGATCCTTCTCTATTCTTTTATCTACACAAGGGACTGTGTGATTTAAGTTTGGGAGAGGGTTCTAGATGACATTTGATCATGTTTTTTTGTTCTTATTTTCGATTCTCATGCATTTATATCATTCATATAAAGTTTTATAACTCACACGTATGACATAGAAAAAACCAAAAAAATCGAAAAACTTTTCAAAAACACAAAAACAGAGTGTCATGTAGTTTGCATTCGTATAGGATCGAGTCTAGTCATGCATTGGGGATTATAATGACTTCACCTTGCAAGCATGCTGTTTTTTGTGCCAAATTCACTGCCCTAAGTTAATGTTATTTGATGTTTGCTTTCTGGTCCGAAGTGTAAGACTTCACCATGCTATGGATGTTTAGTCTAAGCTTCATATCCTAACTGAATTTTACTGTGATTAGACGCCAATCCTTGCTAAGTGAGAACCTAAAAATGGATGTTTAATTATCAAGTCTATGCATTGAGTCTGAACTTGTGGATCACAAAATACTTGGATTTCCTTTTACCATCTGCATCTATCTTGGTAATCCAAGTAGACTCCCACCTTGACCATTACCTCCCTTCGAGCCATGCATTGTTTGCTGTGTG
This sequence comes from Lepidium africanum, assembly GCA_900406405.1. Taxonomy (NCBI): domain Eukaryota; kingdom Viridiplantae; phylum Streptophyta; class Magnoliopsida; order Brassicales; family Brassicaceae; genus Lepidium; species Lepidium africanum. Next base: position 11,937 of record OVAX01002030.1, on the reverse strand, counting down.
ACTGTGAGGTCTATTTTTCAGATTAATCTTGGCATAAAGTGTTAGGTGAGCGCCGACAAGAACAAGGTTTCATGTAGTTTATGGTTCATGATTTTTGAATCAGACTAGTTGTAGGTGGTTTATGGGTATGGGATGCTTGTTTACTATGGTTGGGAAAGGAATGAAGAAAAGTATAAGGGCGTGAGTTAAAGAGTCTAAGGGGAGAAAAGGCACATAAACATATGTATGATCTAGTAATGGTTTTGGGAATTTTTTTTTTTTAAATTGGATTCTAAGAAAGAAAAAGATAGTTAAAGTCTAGAGTGTCTTGTGCATTAAAAGTGAAAGTAGAACCAGAACTATTATGTGTTATGATCCAAAATTGCTAGAAGTGTTGAATTAAGAAACCCCTCTCCTTAGATTGGCAATGGTAAAGAAGCTTCTGAAGTTTATCCTATTGAACGTTTGGCTGAAAGAAAGAAAAGCCTTTTTGGTTTAAAAAGGTAGAATTAAGTCCTGTCTTTGGATTTTAGTATGATTAGGTTTGAGCTCGAGTTAGGTGCACTGGGTAAATGAGACCTTGTTTCTGTGTGCATCTGTTGGTTCTCACCTTTAGCCTTATGCTAAAGCTTATTCCATTCTAAGTGATCTTTGCGCAAAATTGATTAGCCAATACATTGAAGTGATCACTTTAATCTCTTAGACCATTCCCTTAGCCAAATGAGTTCTTACAAAATACATAGCTTGATTCACGGTTTGGATTAATTTGAATGTTAAAGGAGTGGTTTATAAGAATGAAATTGTAGGTTGAGCTTTGATTTAGATTGAATTGTGATCAGCAGGGCTAATGTTTTCAGAGTAGGACTTGTTTAGTACTGCAACCTAGAACATCAAAACAAGACATTGAGTTTAGCATTCGAATCAGCTTGCTTTGGTTTTGAGTCCCCGTTAAGCAATCTCTTCTCCGAATTTGTTCTTGTCTGTTTGCTAGAGGGCAAGCAAAGAATAAGTATGGGGGAGTTGATATACATGGTTTTTAGCATATTTTAGGAGTCTCATTTAGATATGTTCAACATAATTTCTACTATATTCTCATCATTTTAGAGTCCAAATAGCTTCATTCATCTGCATTAGCATACACATTGCATTCGAGGAGATATCAGGTACTTAGGAGGCATTCTGCAGCATTTAAAATGGATCTGCGCTTGGAGTTAGATTGGAGCTGGAGTGAGCACAAATGGATACATAGAGCTGCGCTTAGAGTCAGATTAGAGCTGGAGACTATTAGGAGCCAGAAGAACTCGAGCTGCACTCATGTAAGGGATCGAGCTTGGTTGTACTCGAGTTGTACTCGAGTCCATCATTGAGTTTTGGACACACGTGATGTATGTTCGAGTTGCGGATCGAGTTCTGGGATAAAACTTTCAGCTCGTGGGCCTTTTTTTTTAACGTTGGGCCAGACCGAGGCTAGTTCCCACTTCACACTGGACTACTGCTAATGGGCCGAATCAATCAGATAGGTTTTGAGAAGACTTAATATATATGTTTGCATTTGTTGCCAAAAACAATCTATCCTAGTTTTTACTAATTTCGTGCAAGCAGCTGTTTTCTTTGCTTTTGAAATCCCAAGAACAAAAATCTCTTGTTTAAGAGTTTTATTTTTATGCAATTCAGTTTTTCGTTCAGCATTGATTTCTATTCTTTTTCGAGTTCTTCATCAATGTTATCTGATATTGATTTGACGCCTGCTGTTAAATTCATGAGTTCTGAGTAGTCACCTAAGGGTCGTGAGGATGACTTAGGTTAGCGTGAATCTTAGGTTCTCTAGGTTGTTTGAGATTATGAAAGATTAGATCTCATCTGATTTGGTGTTGTTGATGCTAGTTTCTTTCTGATCAACTAATGCTTGTTTTAAGACATTCTAGCTCTTGATAGGTGTTTGGTATAACGTCTAACCGAACCACTTCAGAGATTCACACGCTTAGCTCAAGGGATCTAATGTCTGAGGTGTGAATTGGCTTCAAGAGAGTTGATCGTTCATGCCGATTGGTTTGACACCTTTTTTGCTACTTCGACACATTAGTATAATAGGATTTGACAACTAGAGTAAAATCTTGTTATCAACACATTGTGGTGCAGACAATAAGACTATTAATTATGTTCTTTTTAAATGTCCACTAGCGCTTTAAATTTGGGCCCTCTCATGTATCCCTTATGCGTTAGATATTTTCCCTTATGAATCTATTTTGTACAATCTTGATTATTTGTTCTGGCGACTACGTGTTCGAGATGAAACCAACATTTTCCCATGGATTATTTCGCACATTTGGAAAGTGCGGAATGATCATTGGTTTTCAAGTCGAGATACAGATCCCCGGACTATAATTATTCAAGCGGAAGCAGACTATAAATGATGGTCTGCTGTTCGAAATGAACTTAATGACTTTAGAGTACCCTTAAAAGTTCATACCCCTTTTAAAGTCTCCATTGATTTTTTCATCCACATCTGATCCAAGTTTCACAGACTACAAATATTTTGTGGATGCTTTCTAGAAGAATACCAACCATTATACGCACTACAAGAAAACATGTCATTTGAGACAACACAATCAGTCTTAAATCAGTCACAAATTCGCTAAGCGAGACTGATTTGAGACTAATTCAATTAGTCACAAACCTTTAGTCGCTCTTTTTTTCAGTCGCAGATTAGTCTCAAATCTGCGACTGAAGTAAGACTAAAAAGACCAGTATCAAATTGCGACTGATTTTTCAACCACAATCTTAGTCTCTATTTGCGACTAATCTGAGACTCAACCAGCAGTGCCAAATATCAGTCATAGAGTAGTCTCACTTTTCAGTCGCAGCTGAATCTTAGTTTGCTGTCACAGATTAGTTTCAAACATCAATCGCAGATTAGTCTCAAATATCAGTCGCAGATTAGTCTCAAATATCAGTCGCATATTAGTCTCAAATATCAGTCACAAATTAGTCTTAAACAACAGTCGCTGATTAGTCTCAAATATCAGTCACATATTAGTCTCAAATATCAGTCCCAAATTAGCTCCATTTTTCAAAATTATTTATTTAATAAATTATTTAGGTTTTAATTTTAAATAAATAATAGCTTTTAAATAAAATTTATATATATTACCGAAACCGGTTGATACATTTAAAAAGATAAAATGTTCAAATGTTCAAACGATAATACAAAGGAAAGAAAATCAAAGTTGGTCGGAGAATTGGTCAGTAGGGCCTGGCATAGAAGATGATCACGAACCATCGTGCCGTGGAGGAGGAGGACGGATCAAAGTTAAGTGAGCAGGAAAAGAAGTGAGTGTGTCTCAAAGGTACTGTAGTAGCTCGTGATTTTGCTACGTCAGATAAGCGAGGTTGTCCTTGTAACCTGCAATTTTCTGGTGCACGTCTTGCTTGTAAGACACTATCTCTTGCTGTAAGTTTGAAATCGTGTCCATGACATTGAACTCGGCGATCCCTTTGTTTTTGCTGGTAAGATACTTCTGGCCGAGATTACCTAGTCCGAACACGCTGCCTCTGCGGTCAGGCAACGTAGACTGAAAAACAAAAATAATGGTTAAAATTAGTAATAAATTATAAGAATATGTAATGTAAAATTTTTTCAGCATACACCTGAAGGAAAGTCTCGTTATCCTGCTCCATAGTGAGCTCTACTATTTGAGAAGCGTCATTTAATATATCGGTGTTATTGTCCATCTGAGATTGCTTGAACTCGCTTTTCTTCTGCTCATATGCCTCAGAAATTTGCTTCGCCTGCAGGTCTACGAAGCTCCTGCTTGATGAATCAGTATGTGTCACATTGAAGATATCACTGATTGTAGGAGGTTGATTGAATTTTTGTTACTGAAAAAACAATATATTATATGATGAAAAAGTTTAGAAAATTAAAAATTATATAAATAGGAAATACTTACAAGTTCACACTCAACATGGTAGTAAGTCTTCTGACATGAAACATGTTTATGGGGTCCGTAGCCGTCACGATCAGAAAAATGAGCAGCCCGAATTTTCACGTTCTTTGCCTGCGCCTTCTGTGTAGCCCAATGCTCACATAGCTTCTCATAAACGGACTGCTTCATCCAAGTTGGACATTTAGCCTCGTTTTTAATCTGAGACGTGATTTCCTTCATACGGTTGATACCGATTTTATTGAAGCATTCGCGAACGGTGTGTGTAATAGACTTGTTCGATTAATAAGTTTGCTACAAAAACTATAAACAAAAAAAATATGTGTTAGTAAGCAGAAATTTTAAATTAAATACAGTAAAATAAAAAAATGAAATAATTTCTTACCGTGAATTTCACGAAAAACTGATCTCGTACATCTGGAGGAGTATTCGTCCAACTCAGATACTTACTATACTCGAGATAGTTCACGAGATTTTGCTGTATCGGTCTCGATTAAACCTGTACAATTGAAAAAAAAAAGCAATCACCGTTTTTATAATTCATTTTATTTTCTTAAGAAATTCACAATAATTCAATAAAATTTATAATAATTCATAAAAATTTATAATAGTTCATAATAATTCTAGAAAATGCATAATAGTTTATAAAAATTCATAATAATTTATAATAATTATCTAAAATTCATAATAATTTTTAAAAATTCATAATAATTTGTAAAATTTCATCGAAACATATAAAAATACATAATAATTCAATAAAATTCATAATAATTTACACAAATTTAATAAAATTTGTATAAATTCATACAACTTTTAAAAATTCATAAAATTCTACAAAAATTCATAAAAACACAATAATAATTATAAAAATTCATAACAACATCATAATAAATAGATTGTAAATTAAATAAAATTCATAGTAATTTCCAAAAATTGATAAAAATTTGTATAAATTCATAAAAACTTGAAAAACATTCATCAAATTCTACAAAAATTCATAAAAACACAATAATAATTATAAGAATTCATAACCACATCATGATAAATAGATTGTAAATTCAATATAAGTCTTATAAATAAAAAAAATCCTTATAAACTCATCTAAATTCCAATTGTACGAACAAAAAAATTAAAAATCCAAATCTAACAATTTATAAATTCCACCAACTTAATCTACCATATAATTTAACCAAATCTATACTAATTCAACCTACAATATCTTTCTAATCGAAAAAAAAAGAAATTTTTTTTACCAAATGGTTCTGGGTTAGAGAAATAGATCCAACTTAGGAAGATCTTTTTCTCGATCTGAGTCATTAAGGAGGTCATCAAGAGTGAATTGAGGAGGTTCATGGCCTTGTTGAGAAGAGAAACCTTCATCCATGGGTTGAAGATTTGGAGAGTCATTGTTCCATGATTGAGAGAGATTTGGAGGCATCAAACCACCGGCGTGAGGCCGAAACACCGGTAGCCTCGCCGCCGAGCTCGCCGGAGAAGATGAAGGGTTTCCATTTCCTTGAGAATTTAACCCGGATCTTCCTCTTCCTCTCCCTAATCTAGATATACCCGATTGAGACATAGATTTGGCATTGATTTTGAGAAAAATCGGAAGATTTGGGTGAGAAAATGGGGAAAATCAAAAATTTTGAGAGAGATGGAGGAGAAGGTTACGGTGACGATGATTTAATTATATCTAAACATTGAGACTGAATAATCAGTCTCAATTCAGACTCAAAATTAATTATAGTCACAAATCAGTCTCAAAATTTTTTCTGAAATTTAACCCGCGTAACTTAAATAGATTCACAAAAATTGGTGCTAAACCACAGCGACCGATCTGCGACTGATGCCCAGATTAGTTGCAGATTAGTCGCTCTACTAAAAGAGAAACAATAAAAAGGGCACGGCGGGACTTGAACCTGTAACCTTGAGATGTTGGGCTTTTGTGGTAGTCCAATAACCATTGGGCTTTTGGACACTTTCGAACATTTTATACGGGGATTAATATATATATATATATATAACGTATTTAGTGTTGTTCGTTTTTACAAAAAAAATTCCGAAAAGTAACGGGTAAACAAAATTGACGAAATTAATATCATTTCAAAGAGTTATTGTTAATGAATAGAATTGAATATGTATTTTATGTACTTTTTATGAACGAAAAGATAATTTTTTGTTCCCGAAGATGAAATCGAAACTTATTGTAATATCGCTTAACGACTTCAATTACATATACTTCAATGTGTTGTAATACAAACCATCAAACATCATTTATAATCCCACCTAATTGGATAATATGATGTGTAAACATGATGTAAGAATGTAAATCGAAGTTCTCGGAATTATCTTATTCGGTTTCACCGTAAAAACAGATATATACAATAATCAATCTCAGATTAGTCACTAAACACAGTGACTAGTCTGAGACTAATCTGGACATCAGTCACTATACACAGCGACTGATCTGCGATGTATATACAATAATTAGTCGCAGATCAGTTGCTGTATTAAAAGAAAAAAAATAAAAAGGGCAAGGCGGGACTTGATCCTGTAACCTTGAGATGCATGGCTTTTGTGGTAGTCCAATAACCATTAGGCTACTCGACTCTTTTGAACATTTTATACAGGGATTAATATATATAACATATTTAGTTTTTGTTTGGTTTTACAAAAAATTCCAAAATTTAACGGGTTAGCAAAATTGACAAAATTAATATCATATTAAACTTACTTAGCTATAGTTGGATTTAAATATTACATTTAAAATATTTAAATATTATTTTTCGTCTACATCGTTCTCATTGTCATCTTCCGAATACGACATATTACATTAAAATTCGTCTTCTAGTTCAGCATCTCAAACTTCAGCATCAATTTCTTCACCATCGTTTGTTGATAATGACAAATTTTCTATCACGATATCTTCCACCACCATCGTCAGCACATCATCATCGTTATCTTGTTGTAGCATAAGGAATGTAACAAACTTGATCCGCTTGTGACGCTGCACAGTAAGATATTAAAAAAATTATTAAATGCCACAATTAAGTAGAATTAAAATAAAGTAATTATTATTGTCCTTACCTAATATAAATGGTTCGTATGAGTTATATTTTCCTCTTGCTAAAACGTCATCTCCACCAGTTGTGTTCTTTCTAGTACCTTTTCCAATAGTGGGATCGTACCACTCATATTTGAATAGCGTTATTTTCAAGTTAATTAGTCTAGAGTATTTAAACTCACTGATATCTGTTATGTTTCCATAAAAATCAGCTTCATCAGATGCTTCTGAATAATTTCTCCCCTTCACACATACGCCATAATTGCATATTTTCCTTAAGCGTTTGTGGTCTCGTGTATGAAATAAATACCCTCGAGTAAAGTACATGGGCTACACTTTCACCTTCTTATCAGGCCCTTTAATTAATTCGCGAACCCATGTTGGCCAGGTGATTGCAAGATTTGGTAAGCTAACCTGTACGTGAAACATATATTATAATTATACATATAGTATTAAAACTATGTTTTTCTTCATAATTTGAACACGACTTTCCTGCAATGTTTTACTGCACAAAGCTCAAAAAAATCCTCCAAGTGCTATACAAACACATAAAAATGCACTATTTAGAATATATATGTGTGGGTAATTATATATATATATATATATATATATTAATAATTTATTACGTAAGTACTTGATAGTGCAAGATGCACGTTATGTGGTAAGAGTTCAGTAAAGATGAATGGAAACAAATGTTACATGAAAACGTGACAGTCATGACTCATCATGCCTGAAATTTCCCTTCTTCAATATCGGTACAAGTCGCTAAATCTGATGCGTACCCATCAGGAAATTTAATATCATGTTTGACACATGCTAATAAACGCTCTTTCGCTGCCGCACTCAGTCTAAATATAGGAACAAGAGCTCTTCCATGGCTATCAATATGTAACTCTTTCCTTAAGCAAAATCATGCTATATCCAATCTTGCCTTAACTATGTCTTTTGATTTATCTTTAATGTTCATGAAAATATTTAAGAACGCATCGAAAACATTCTTTTCTATGTGCATGGGATCAAGACAATGTCATAGATTGAGATCTTTCCAATATGGCAATTCCCAGAATATGCTTTCTTTCTTTGTGCCAATTATGCCATTTCCCATATCCATCAGCTTTCTCCTCATCTCCGTTTCCTTCACAATCAAATGCTTTTGCTGGATTAACCTCCCTTATCCGCTGATTGTACACTTCATCACTGGTTAGCGTTGGAGGTGGATATTGATCCATAGCATCTTTTCCTTTCAAAAAATTTCTTTTATTCCTTCTTAAAGGATGATCCAGATGAAGAAACCTTCTGTGACAATCAAACCAACACGTCTTCCGGCCATTTGGTAATTCAAAAGGCTCTGGTATCGTCCATGTATATTGTACAAGCTAATCGTCCATGGGTCATCCACCTTGATAACATGCCGTATGCGGGGAAGTCACTAATCATCCACATTAAAACTGCTTTTACATTGAAATTTTGATTGCTGAACTTATCATACGCCTCAACTCTAGTCGTCCATAGCTCTTTCAACTCATCAATCAGAGGACGAAGAAATATATCAAGACTTGCTCTTGGATGATGTGGACCTGAATTCAAAACCGTAAGCCACATATATTCTTCTTTCATACACATACTCGGGGGTAAATTATATGGAGTCATGATCATAGGCCACAATGAGTGATTACGTGACATTCCAAAAGGATTGAAGCCATCGGTGCATAATCAAAAATATACATTGCGAGGTTCACTGGCAAATCTGGGGTGCAAGTTTTGAAAATTATTCCACTTTGCTGCATCAGATGGATGAGACATCTCACCTTCGTTTGATTCATGTTCTGTGTGCCATCTCATCGCCTCTGCATTATGGGCACTATGATATAATCTCTTTATTTTATCAGCAATTGGTAAATACCACATACGACTAAATGGTATTTTTGTTCGACCGACACTCTCCTTGTATCTTGCTGCTCCGCAAAATTTACACTTATCCCATATTTTATCCTCTTTCCAGATGATCATACAATTATGCATACACACATCAATTGTACAGTAAGGGAATCCTAAATTTTGCATCAATTTCTCGGTTTCATAATATGACATAGTGCACTGATTATCCTTAGGTAGATACTCTGAAATGAGTTCTGCCCACTAGACCAGTTCACGTTCTGATTCATTAAAATTTCTTTTCATGTGCATTAACCGAGACGCTAATGATAAATGTGAGTGACCTTCTTCACAACCATCATTTAAAGGATTGTTAGCATCTTCTAACATGGTGTAAAAATTTTGAGCCTTAGTGTTAGGTACTTCAGCTGTATTTTGATAATCATCATATCTATGCTCAGCTTTATTGTTATTATTCTGATCATAACTCGTGTTATGCTGAGCAGGAAATGCATCATTTACCATCCCAACATATATATTTTCTACATGACATACATCTTCTTGATTATCACTTCTACCATAACTTGCACTACAACTGCCTAAATCCACATTCAAATCTTCCCCATGCATGTACCATACATAATATTGAGGCATGAATCCTCGACTAAATAGATGATTTGCAATTTTTTTCCCCGGTAGAATTTTATTATTTTTGCAGGAATTACAGGGACAACAAAATTTACCCCTATTGCTTAGTGCAAGCAGCTGATTACCCGCAAAATTAATAAATTTGTCTACTCCAGCAGCAAATTCCGTAGAGATGTTACTTGTTTCTTCATCGATTCTTCTATACATCCACTCCCGAAAATTTGTGTAATTATAATTCTCTCCCATTAGTCTCAAGAAATTCGTACATTTGCGACTAATGTGGGACTAATACTTTCAGTATCAAATTTGTGACTATTTTAAGACTAAATTTGTTTCAGTCGCAATTCAGTGGCCTTTCAGTCTCAAAATTAGCAACTGAAAATTGAGACTGAATTTTCAGTCGCTGTATGCGATTTTTCTTGTAGTGACGGGTTTAGGTTGGTTATGCTTTCCAGATTGAGTGGGAGGAGAGTACATGGGGGCTCGAGGAGTCCACCAGAGTCTTTCTGCCCTTTATGCAGAGGTTGAAGCTGTTCTTTGGGCAATGGAGTCTCTCCTGGCGCTACAAATCATGGAGGTGGAGATATCAATAGATTGTGAGATAGTTTTGAAGATAATAAGTCTTTTAGAGGAGTGGCCGGCTTTTCTTCCTTACGAGGAGGAGTTCTTGAGGCTAAGTTCTTTATTTGCTTAGTTTTCTCTTTCTGTTATTCCAAGATCTCTTAATCATAAAGTGGATGCTCTCGCCCGTCGTATAAGGGAGACTGCTTATGATTTTTTGATGTAATTATTTACCTTTGTGGTTTGTTATAATAAAATCTGTTGTTGACACAAAAAATGTTTGTTTATAATAATAGGGTTATGTGTAAACTGTGACACGTAACGTAACTGAAGAATAAATTAGTTATGTTTAAATAGTGATATCATACAATTAAAGACATTATAATAGTTTTATGTCTCAAGTTGCAGAGGGTATGCTCTTTCCGCATATCGGTTTCAATTCATTTTCGACTCGGAGAATGATCTACAATCTGTTTTGGAGGCGGGAGGTTGGACTTATGAGGATTGGAGTATGATCCTCGAAAGATGGGAGGAGAAACTATTTAAGGTATATCTACAATTTTTACCTATTTGGGTTAGAATCCGGAACATTCCTAGTGAATTTTATGATGAGGATGTGATAATGGAATTTGAAAGTCATCTGGACAAGGTTTTGAAGCTTACTTTTGATCCTATGAAACCGCAAAGCAAAGGTTTTATACGAGCCAAAATCATGTTTGATGTTTCAAAACCACACAAGAACTCACATGATTTTGAACTTGCTACAGAAGAAGTGTTACACATTAAATTCGAATATGAACGTATCCGCAAACATTGTCTCCAATGTCAACGGCTCACACATTATTGAACTTGGTGTCTGTTTAACTCCCTTGACCGGCACTCGTCTGCTATGATGGGAGTTAAAGAAAAATATGTTGAGCCTTTTAAGTTTAGCAAAGATGACCCTTTATGTGGGGTTCTTATTGCTGACGATGTGAGGATAAATGATATGTATGCATTTTGGCCCATTTTAGGAGCATCATTTAGAATACTTTTCATCCATATTCATAGCATTCCCATCACTTTAGAGTCCTTCTAGGTTCATATTGCATACTTTGCATTTGCATTGCATACATTTGTATATGAAGCTATTTTAGGTACTTTGGAGCATTATGGACGTGAGCACCATCATGGATTGAATTCGAGGAATGAGCACAAAAAAGGAAGCAACTAAAGTCCCCATTTAGCTTAACTTGCCACCACAAATTGTCATACATGGGGCGAGTTCCATCCAAATGACCCAGAAACATCAAACGGAAGCACCAGAAGCTGTTTTTTAAGGACTTTCAACTTAGCTCGCCCCTTGAGCTCGCTATAAGATGGCGAGGGCACCTTCATATGATCACAACTCGCCAAATTCATGCCCCAAGATGCTCGTTAGAAGTTTCAATGTGCAACTCGCCACTCCAACTCGCTATACATGGGGCGAGTTGGCCATTTCCCAAACTTTGACCATTTTTTATGTTGACTTTCTTTTAGGGTTTTGTAAGTGGGCTATAAATACCCCTTTTAGACCCACAAACAAAGGACCATGCTTCATTTTACTCTTTTGCTTAGTTTCAAAGTTATTTTCTCTCTTCTCTCTCTTGTATTCAGATTTTGATCTTCACATCTGATATGGATGCTTGAGTTTATGCAATTTATGTTTAGTTAATCTTGTTCATCTCTTTCTCATCTTTCTTGTATCATGCCATTGATAACAAGATTTTTGAGTCTAGTTATCAAATCCTTATAGTATATAAGGTTGTCGAACCAAAGTGAGCTGTTAACACTTGGGGTATGGATAGCTAACTAGTTCAAGCAAAATCAGTCAAAATAGGTGGATGG
>OVAX01002029.1:937-35049 GCA_900406405.1 Lepidium africanum | reverse complement strand
CTCGTTGGCTCGAGTTTATAGAGACTTTCCTGTACGTGATCAAGTAAAAGAAGGGCAAGGAAAACGTAGTAGCTGATGCACTTTCAAGGAGACATGCCCTGATCTCTACGATGGAAGCTAAGGTATTGGTTTTGAATCCATTAAGACTCAATACACGGATGATGCAGATTTCAAAGAGACCTACAAAGCTTGCGGTTAAGGAGTCTATGGAGACTTTTATATCCATGACGGATTCATCTCAAGAAGCGGCGGCTTTGCATACCTCAAGGATTAATCAGGGAATTGTTAGTGACGGAAGCACATAGAGGAGGACTTATGGGACACTTTGGCATCAAGAAGACCTTAAGCATGCTCAAGGAACATTTCTTTTGGCCGCACATGAAGTGCGATGTCATCAAACATTGCAAACGATGCATTGTGTGCCTTATGGCTAAATCCAGGTCACATCCTCACAGATTATACATGCCATTCCCTATACCTAACGCCCCTTGGGTTGATGTGTCTATGGACTTTGTTGTAGGTTTACCCAAGTATTAGAAGACAGACACAATCTTAGTCGTGGTAGACATGTTCTCAAAGAAGGCACACTTCAGTCCGTGTGAAAAAGGCCATGACGCCTCACAGATTACAACTCTCTTCATGCGAGACATCGTACGGTTACATGACATACCCTGCACTATTGTATCCTACAGTGACCCCAAGTTCCTCGGCCACTTCTGGCACACCTTATGGAGAAAACTCGGAACCAACTTATTGTACTCAACGTCCTGCCATCCGCAAACTGACGGATAAACAGAAGTTGTCAACCGGACTGTGTCAGCGTTGATTAGAGCAGCCGTCGGCACAAACATGAGGAGATGGCCCGAGGCTTACATAGGGTGTGCTTATAATCATGCTGTTCATTCTACGACTAACTGTTCACCTTTTGAAGTTGTGTATGGTTTTCAGCCTTTGTCTCCCTTAGACCTCAAGCCGCTGGCGGCACCGGAGACAATCAACCAAGATGGAGACACTAAAGCCGAATACATTTGCAAATTGCATGAGGATGTCAAGTCCATCATCGAGAAGCAAACGGCCAAGTACAAGGCACAAGCTGACAAGGGACGGAAATAAGTCATTTTTCAACCCGGAGATTGGGTTTGGATGCATCTACAGACCGAAAGATTCCCTAAGGAACGGAAACAAAACAAGAAGTTGGCACCACGAGGCAACGGGCCGTTCTAAGTGCTACAACGCATTAATAACAACGCCAACCGCCTTGACCTGCCCGACAATATTAAGGTACATCCTGTTTTCAATGTTTCGGATCTTACACTTTTTGATGAAGGAGAAACCGATCCGATACCGGATCGTTCGCAAGGGGGAGGGAATGATGAGGCCATCAACTATAACCTTCTGATCGCCGAGGCCATCCAACGCATTCCAGTCATCCGACCAGGACCAGACACCCGAAGCAAGACCAAAGCCGTCCAAGACAAGTTCGTCGACTCCATTGGCACGCTACTCAACCTGATCGAGCCCATAGCCGAGACAGACTTATCTCAGCTCAGGATACCATGGTCAGACGAAGATGAGGTTGTCACCAAACGCACCGCGGGAAACTTTGCTCTGGCTGCGGACTACACAAAATGACGCACCCCTTCGACCGCCAGATTGACCCATGTACGTTTGTGTTTTACTGTTTCCGTGTTTGCAGGTACAATCACAGCCATCCCGACTTAGTCTAAGTTTACGTCTAGGTTCGTTCGGTCCAAAAGACATGTATAGTTGTCAAACCATGTGTCAACATACTTGTCATTCTTGGACCTTTTAGAGTCTTTATTGCGTTCCTGTTTTATTAAAAGTGCTGCATGACTTATTTCCTTTTCTATTCGATGTCGACACTATGTTGTCGTGATGTCGAATTTAAGCTGTCATTTTCAAACTTGCCCTAGAAGGCCCCCAGCCATCGAACCATTATATAAGGTTCCTTTGTGGCATTTGTATTCTTTACCTTTTGATTAAGAAAGAACGAACTTTCTCTTACTGAAAAACCCAGCCACTACTCTTTTTTGAGGATTCAAGACGAGCGACGAGTTCATCCTTGTGAGAATTCTAAGGCTTGAACGGATTCGATATTATCAAAGGAATCATCACCTTCCTTTGTGGTTCTCCTTCAATTATTTCCGCCAACTCGAGTTTCTAAAGGTTCTGACTCACCAAAGTCGAACCTATGAATTCATATCCGAAATCCTCTCCTCCAAAACACCCATCACTACTAGATAAGTTATACGTAGCTTATTTTTTTCAAAAAACGCGTTGACTTTGACTCTCTTTGTGTTTCAAAACCGACAGCTTATCTTTTTGTAACTTTTTGATTGTTTTTAATCGGACCATACGGCCAAAAAGCTTCGACGTTTTATTACCATAAGTTACTACAAAACGCGGTTTCCCTTACAATTTTTTTTTACAATTTTTCACTTTTCGTCTTGTTTGCAGAATAGTATCAACATCTCCTTACTACTCGCCGACATTAGCTTGAAGGATCTATGTTCAGATTAGGACATGAACCAGGAATTTTCATTTCACACTCCAAAAGACAACATCTATGTTCGTTTTCCATTTGGCCTTTTTCTCCATCTCTCTTTGGATACTTTGTCGTTTGGCCTAATTCTACTGCTATCCGCCACATGTTTATCTTAGGATTTTACGTTTACCTACAACGATTAATATTATATAAATATATATATTTGTTTGTTTTTTTTCACTGACTATTATTATCTCTAATGTCATTGAAACTTTGATTTAGGAAGCCCTATTATTTTATGTCACTAATTTTGCTTAATACTTTTTAGTACTTTGAAATGAAAACAAACACGTCTCTTTATTAAAGCTTACGTCGGTGTTGTCTTTCACTATTATATTTAGGTCTAGTTTGGTTTTGTCCTTATTATATTGGGAACTAGTTCAAGAAACATGCGAGTATTAGCGTATATATTATGATCAAGTCTTACCCACTTATGTGTAAAAGTCTCAATTAAATGAAGTCTTCACATGAGTTAAGTGGAATTCGAAAAGCGGTAAGAATATATAAGTAAGTCTAAAGTGAACAAACTTTGTATATCATATTTCTGACCATTACCAGTTTCATTGAATAGTAACCATCACAAGAAAGAACAACATGACTGGTCCGGATAAAAGAAACAAACGCAATTTGTACGTTGAACAACCATTGAATGTGTATTCACAAATGTGTCGATAAGTCTTTATGTCAACACTCTCAAGTCTTAACATGTGTTTGGTGGATTTTTAATTGGGGAGGAAGGTTAAGAACCAACATAAATGATTGTACTTTGTTTGCCTCCTTTTTGACCATTACCATTTTCATTGAATAGTATCCATCACTAGCATTAAAAAATTGTATCCCCGGTCAGAATTTAAGAAACAAAGCAAATTACCATTTACTGTTTCTAGATCATCAATACCAAAAGATATTACATTCATAAGTGAAAATGACAATTCGTATAACTACCAAACTGAGAATTTGAAATACAATTTAGTAAGAATAATCTTCTCTTCTTGTCAAAAAAGAAAAAAAAACAAAATCTTTCTCCTATAAAAGAACTAATTTCTATTGGAAATTACTTTAGCCCCTGAAATCAACCTAAACGTATTTCTTTTCAAATTGATAACCTAAATACAAATCCTCAATTCACTAATGCTCTAAACTTAACGTAAGTTTTTAGAGCATTAAGTTTACAATCGTTCTCTTTTTATAATCCCCAAAAGCTATAATCTCATTGACATATAGATTTTTTTTATAAGATCTTATTTCTTCCACTAAAAATCTTCTGTTGATAAAATTCACCATAATCTCCACTTTAAAACTTCAATAATTTAGCAAAGACTTCTTTTCTAGAAACAAGATTTTATCTCAAATCAGCTCAACAAAACCTCAAACATTGCTTAGTAATCACAAATTCCAATTGAAATTCTTAATTGAACAAAATGATTAATACCCAGAGGTGTAGTAAACAAATCACCCAACTGATATTCAGTGTTCACATGATTAATTACAACCACTTTCTCCTCAACAAGTTCACCAATAAAGTGATGATGCTTATCAATATGCTTAGTTCGTGAGTGTTGAACACGATTCTTAGCAATATTAATTAATGGCATGTTGATTATCACAATAAACAAGGGTTCAAAAACTGTACCATAGTCTGCAGACATCTGTATTCAACTACAGCAACCAAGAGCTATGTATTCAACTTTGTAGTTGACAACGACACACAATTTAGTTTCTTACTGTGCCAAGCTATCAAATTATTCTCCATGAAAGACATCCACCGTTTGTGCTTTTCCTATCATTTAAAGAACCTGTAGTCTGGATCATTGTATCTTGTTAAACTGGTCAAAGTATCCTTTGTGTAGAAAATCTCAAGATTATGAGTTTCGTTGACATACTTTAAAATACGTTTAGTAGCTTAAAGATGACTTTTTCTTTTATCTCTAATTAACATATGCACACACCCCTACTGAAATATGCACACACCTCTACTGAAAAACATATATCTGGTTGACTGGCTGTAAGGTTTAACATGCCACTAATTAAACATATGTAAGTTATAGCATCCACGGATTTTATAACTCGCCTTAAGACAACTTTTTATTTGTCCACATAGGAATCTTAGTTGTCTTGTTTGTTTCCAAACCAAACTTCTGATTTAGATTTCTTGCATACGTGTTTTGACTCACAAAAATTCCATCATTAGTTTTATTTAACTTGCAATTCGAGAAAGTAAATAAGCACACCATTCATACTCATCACAAACTCTTTTGTCATGACTCGAACAAACTTATCCACCTAGATTTGATTGGTTGCTCCAAACACTATATCATCAACATAGATTTGAATAACTATAAAACCATCAACATTGCTTAACGTAAACGATTTTTTGTCTACACTTCCACGTGTATATCGGTTTTCCATTAGAAATGTGGCTAGACGATCATACCATGCGATTGGTCATTTTTGAGTCCATACAAGGCCTTGTTGAGCTTGTAAACATAATCCAAATTTTTGGATCTTCAAACCTCTTATATTGCTCAACATAAACTTCTTCTTGAGAGTAAACATTCAGAATTGCACTCTCAACATCCATTTGATATAACTTAAAGCCCATCTTGCACACCATACCAAAAAAAAACCTTATAGATTTTAGACAAGTTATGAGTACAAATATTTCTTCAAAATAAATGCCATCAACTTGTGATTAAATTTGAGCTACCAATTGTGACTTGTTTCTTACAATGTTCTTTTCCTTGTCAATCTTATTCTTGAAGATCTATTTAGTACTAATAATATTGACAATTATTTATCGAGGAAAAAATTTCAAACATCCAGCCTTGTAAAGTTTCCGAGTTCTTCTTGCATGGATGAAATCAATAATTAATTTCAATAAGGCTAATTACTATGTATTTGTTACAATATTCGACACAAAACTGACATAATTAACAAAGTCAACAACTTCGTATTTTGTGATGTAAATGCTACAAAGGCAACATTCTTAACAAGTTTCTTGAACTAAATTAATCTGCTTTCGTCAAGTAATTCCCCAGCCCCCCTAAATCTCACCTATAACATCATTAGTGGAGTATCTTGATGATCTTGAATGGGTACAATAATCTGTATGTTCGTCTCAACAGATTCTTGGAGCTCTCCACGCTCTTCAAGTTGCTTTAATGTTAGCCTAACATTTACGCGTCATCAAAAACAACATTAATAGTCTTTTTAATGGTTAGTTTTTGAAGATATTATGTATGCAGTACTTGGATCAAAGTAAGCAAGAAACATTCCTTCATCACTCTGTGGATCAAATTTCCCCATTTGACCCTTGTCTTTTAGGATATAGAAAATGCATTTAAACACATGAAAATAATATATTGTTGAAGTTTTACCCTTCCATAATTTATAAGAGGTCTTCTTTGTTCCTTTTTGCATAAACACTCGATCAATGATATATGCGATGTTGATAGCTTCTGCCCATAATTGTTTGGGGGCATTACTTTCATGTAACATTGCTCTAGCAATTTCCTGCAATGTCGTGTTCTTTCGCTCGACAACACCATAATGGTGTGCTGTTTTCAGTGTTGAAAACTGATGATCAATGCCTTGTTCAGAATAAAAACACTTGAATAAGTCGTTTTTAAATTCCCTACCATGACCAATTCTGATCAACTCAATGCCATTGTGTTCATTTTTGAGCTGTAATGCCAAGATCTTAAAACTGTCCAAAGTTTCACTTTTCTTTCAAAGAAATCATACCCATGTATACCTACTAAAGTCATGAACCAAAACAAAGATGTAGTGTTTTCCAGCAATACTTTCCACCTGAATAAGATCCAGGAGATCCATATGAACAAGTACCAACAGACTCTTGGAATTGACATCTGGAACAGATTTGTGTTGAGTCTTTACTTGTATAGTCATGCTACATGGACCACATACAAAATATTGATATTTTTCAAGCTTTGGTAGTCCTCTCACATTCTCTTTTTTGGATAATTTTACCATCGTTCTGAAATTCATATGACCAAAACATTGATGTTATAACTATGTTGCGTTCTCAGTTTTAGCAGTCATACACTATTTACCAGGAACCCACATGTAACAAACATTTCATGTTTGAATACCTTCAAGCTGAACAAATCCTTTTCATGAATTGCTTGATAATTTATACTTGTAAAGGTTACCTTCATACTTGTGTCACACAATTTGTTGATACTAATCAGGTTTGTTTTTTGAGACCATCAACCAGGAAGACATCGGTCAGTTTAGGCTTAACAGCACACCCCATTATGCCTTTATGAGGTATTTTTCCTTTAGATCTATCTCCAAACGTGACTTTTCCAGGATTAACTATTTCAAGCTTCGTTAAAGAAGCTTCTTCTCTATTCATATGTTTTGAACAACCACTGTCAAAATACCACTTGCAGATAGAAATTTCATATTCATCTTTCTCTGCACTGAATGCTACTTTGCAATACAAGTCCTTTTTTTTTTTTACCCAGATCTGATTTCTGTTTTCACCATTGAACAAAATCTTTTGTTGCTTCGAGATCCTTTGAACTCGCGACTGAAGTTTATAATATTAACATCTCATGTGTCCTTCTTTTCAGCATTTTCTAACATATTAGTAGCCTTAATGAACTTCATTTCTCCTAATTCAGTTCCTTGGTAACCTAGACTCGGATTTGTGTTGTCGATTTTTCCTACAGTCAAAAGATAGTCTAGGTCTTTAATTCCCTTAAATAACATCTTGATTTGCTTCATTTGTTCAAATATCGTACTCTCACGTTCGACCTTCTTAGTCTTAACATTTGAGAGTTCCATAATCGACAAAATTGTTTTCTGACTTCAAACATTTTTTTTCTTCTCGAGTTCTTGCAATAAAGCACCTAATATGCTCATGTGCTCATTAGCAATTCACTTTCTTGTGATTTCTTTTCAATCATAAGTGCTATGCTTTTTCCTTAGCTCTATCCAAGTTTTTGCTTGATCTGTAATTCATATGCCCGCATCAAACCAACAACTTGATCAAAATTCATCGTGTCAGAGTTTTGAGATACTTCTATTGCATATCGATGACCATGAAACTTTGTGGGATGATATCTTAGCAACATTTTGTATAGTTTCTTGTCCTTGTACGTTTGTTCTAGAATCAATACCAAATGAGTCAATGATGACAGCTTGGTGCTAAAGTCTTCAACAGTTTCATCTTCTCCCATCGTAAGATTCTCGAATTTTGTGGCCAATAGATCTGTACGAGTTCTTTTTCACATTCCTAGTTCCTTCAAAACTGACTTGAAGAATATCCCATGCTTCCTTTGCATTCTTGCAAGCTTGTACTCTCGTAAACTAATTAATTTGTAGAAAGTTAAAGATTGCAGACAAGGCTCTAGTGTTACATTTGGTTTCGGCCTTTTCTTCAGTAGCCCACTTTTTTCTCACTTTAGGAACAAGGTTACCATTTAAATCTTTCACCACAAGATGTTTCTAGCCTTCTTCAACAGCCATACAAGCATTAACATCAATTCCTTGAATTTCTTGTGCCATTTGAACCTTCCAATACCCATAGTTATTAGGGTCCAGCTTCACGGTTTTGCGACAATAACTAGTTGGTGTGAATAGTCCATCAAGATCTAACACATATAAACAAATAAAAAATGCGGCAATCGCTCTTATACCAATTGAAAATGAAAATTCGAATACACTTACAAAAAATCTTAAAATACCAAAATGTACTACTAAAATACCAAAAATACTTAAAACATAGTTGAATACCCAAATATTTAAAAAATATTAAAATTACCAAAACAATACTCATAAAATACAATAATATTGGGGTTTCAAGTACCCGTTTGGTTCTTTGTTTCTTTGTTCAGATATGAGTTCGGATCTGATAATAAAATAAAATAAGAGTCACAAAATTGTAAAATGAATTTTATGATAAAATAATAATATAAAATATGATCTGCATTATATGCATAATCTGCATGATCAGCATATGATCTACATGATCTGCATATGATCTGCATGATCTACATGATCAGCAGTTTTTTATCTGCATTCTCCATTCGAAGCCTTGTTACATAAAGAGTGTCATTTTAGAACATGAATGAAGTTTTTTACGAAAATCTCCCTTTTAACCTACCAATCAGAGTTTTTTTTTGGTCAAGAAATAGGAGAAGAGCCTCCCAAAAGCTTTATTCAGAAAAATCAAAAAAAAATTAAAGAACTACAAAACGTGAGGAAGAAACTCCAAGTGAGTCATCTTCAAGAGTTAAAATTAACTCCATAGGAGAAGATGAACAATAATGAAAACCAACAGGAAAGGAGAAAGCATAGTTAGCTAGACCATGAGCAAGACGGTTAGCTTCCATATACACATGTGAAAATCGGACTACCCAGTCCCTAGTGAGAAAGCCATAGCACAAACGTGCTAGGAATGACAACGGATGAGAATCTATAACCCATGTCTGAAGAAAACCAACGACAATACTCTAATCAATCTTGACCTCCAATCTCTGTATGCCTTGTTCCCAAGCAATAAAATGTCTATATTAAACACAAAACCGTTCACCCAATCACCATTACTATCTCGTATAACACCGCCAGCCGCTGCGCGCCCGGGATTACATTTAGAGGCGCCATTGGTATTAAGTTTAAACCACGAAAGTTGGGGATGAGCCCATGCTATTTGGCGAGCGATACGATCTTTTCCATTCCCAGATCCATTACACATTACTTGAGCTCTATGTAGCTCTTTCTCATATGACAACACAAATTGTGTACGATCTCGACAGCGATATGTGGAGCCAAAAATGTCACCGCATCTCTATTTCCAACTCCACCAAATAATTCAATAATATCGACCATGGGCAGCCCAACACTGAATCCATGATGCCCAAATTTGTATAGAGCCATTCGAATAACAATTGACTCAAAAAGACCACTCGCTTATTTCTAGGTACTTAACGAGACCATATACCCCTTATAGCTTGGCAATCACGGAATATATGCACATCCGATTCAATCCCCTGTGAGCAAATAGTACAAGTATTAGATTGACTCAAATGGCGTTGAAATCTTTCTTCATTGGTCATCAGCGCTTTGCGGGAAGCCAACCATAGGAAGGTGCAAATTCTCTCAGGTAACTTTAGCTTCCAAATCCTGTCAAAGAAAGAAAACATGTTCGGACGAGGGGAGTGTATGCCCATCAAAAGTTTGTAGGCTGAATGTACCGTGAAACGACCGTCTCGCGTTCTATTCCAAGCTAAGTGATCCGTAGAACCGGTGATCTTATCTACAACCACCGCATTTAGTTGTAGGCAAATATACTGAAGGAGAAAACCAGCGAGATTTTTAAGCAACCAACCTGAACCATCCTGTCAATAATCATATACAACTTTGATAATTTTGCTTGAGGAATATCCGACGTCGAGGAATCCACTAGAGGTGAACTTAATATCCAGCGATCTATCCAAAATTTTATCGACGTTCCATCACCACAAACCCATCGTATATTTGGCATAACTACCTCGTTAACCCCACACAAATGCTCCGCTAAGTAGAATAGGCATTACATTTTGGTACTAACCATCTCAAGTCTTCAAAACCTTAGATACCAAACGTAGCTTTAACTACTTGGATCCATAAACTTTGGTATTTATTTAAAAATCAGACATCCCAACTTCGATATTGAAGCTTTATTCATATCCTTAGCACGACGAATTCCCAAACCCCCCCCCTCAGACTTTGCATGACAAACCTTATCCCAAGAGACAAGATGCTGTTTTCTTGAAGTGGCATCACTTCCCAAAAGAAAAGACCTTGCTGCTTGATCAATTTTGTTCAAAATGGACGATGGCAAACATATCGTGCTCATCGAGTATATTGGAATAGACAAAAACACCGATTTTGTGAGAGTAAGACACCCTGCAAAGCTTAGAGACTGCCACTTCTATCCCGAGAGCTTAGCATTTATTCTTGTTAAAATCTCACTAAATGTCTCTTTGTTGATAGTCTTCTGGAGTACAGGCATACCAAATATTTTCCAAGCTCTCTAGTCACTTTAATACCACTAGCATCACTATTTTGTTGACCAAGCTGCTAGCTTACATTCTCTGAAAAAAATATTCTTGACTTGTCGAGACTTACACACTGACCCGAAGAAGTGCAAAATTGATCCAGAACTTGTCTAATCACCCGGATTTGGATCACAGATGCTTCAGCAAACAAGATTAAATCATCAGCGAATAAAACATGAAAAAGGCACGGACCTGATCGAGACAGTCTAATCGGTTTCCACGTCTTCCCAGAAACTACATTGTCAATTAAATGACATAATCGTTCCATACACAACACAAAGAGATAGGGAGATAAATGATCCCCTTGTCTCAATCCACAATAAGGTGTGAAGGAGTCCGTGCATTCCCCATTCCAAATAATCTTCATAGATGGACCAGTAACACACTGCATAATCCATGAAACCCACGTTGACGGAAACTTGGCTACCTTAACGTATCTTCCAGAAAATCCCATCTAATCCAATCATAAGCTTTTTCAAAATCCAGCTTCTATAACATCCAACCTTTTTTCCCACCTTTCTTTCTCATGGAGTGAACAACTTCTTGAACAAGAACAATATTATCCACCCCTAGACGTCCCGATATAAAGCTCATTTGCATTGGCCTAATTAGATTAGTCATGATTGGCTTCAAGTGTTCAAGCATTGACTTTGTGATTATCTTGAACAAGAAATTATATAAGCTAATTGCTCGAAATTGCTTGATCATCTCTGGTTTTAAAACTTTCGCAATTAGCACCATAAATACATCATTCGTCCCTTCCAGAAAAACACCCGGGTGGAAAAACTGCAGTACAAAGTCTATCACTGAGGCACCAACTACGTCCCAACACGAATGATAGAAGATTGGTTGATATCCATCAGGTCCCGGGGCCTTGTATTTACCCATTTTTTGAAAAACTTATTCAATCTCTTCAGCAGTAAAACCTTTTTTAACTTCTGCACATCATCCCGAGAAAGAATCGGAAAACCAATATGATTTAAAATTGAGAATAGAACTCAACCACGTGATTCTCAAGTGCTTGTTGATCTGTTATCCAAACATTATTATCACCTCGCAGCATTTCAATCCGATTATAGTATCGTCTAATCACTGTAGATGTATGAAAAAATAATGTATTTCTATCAGCCAAATCAATCCATTTCTCTTTGGACTTCTGGAACCAAAACACTTCTTCTTGAGCTAATATCTCATCAAGCTCTCTCATAAGAATATCTTCCTCAACAAATAGACCATCCGATGCAGACCTTTCTAATTGAGATTGGATTTCAAAAATCTTATTAAGTAACTTATCCTTTCGTCTATGAATATCACTAAAAACTTCCCAGTTCCACTTCTTGAGAAAACCTTGCAAGCACGAAAGAGCTTCAGGAGTACTTAAATTGTTTCTCCAAGAAGCGGAGATCAGTTCTTAAAAGCCTTCATGTCGCAGCCAAGCTGCCTCAAAGCGCAAAGGGCGATGCCGAGGTTACAATTACGAGTAGGGCACACTTGTAACCACAACGGTGTATGATCGGACGAGAGAAAGGGAAGATGAGAAACTGTAGCTTCTTGCCATACTACCGTGCCCGCAGACAGAAAAGAATACGATCCAATCTCTTGGCAACATACGTAGCCGAACTCCTACCCCTATTTCAAGTAAACAATGAACCTTTAAACCCCATATCAATAAAGTCATTCATCCATTCAGCAAAAAGAATTGAGTCTGATGACAAAGCTCCATTACCGCTCGATCTCTCATCAAGACAGAAAATTGTGTTAAAATCCCCACCTATTATCAGCGGGTCAGAAATTCCTTGAATAACAACCTTTAAATCGTTCCATAAACCACTTCTTCTAGCCGCAGAAGGCGCTGCATAAACAGATATTACATGAAAAACCATATCATCTTGACTGATTCTGGCAAGAATGTATTGAGAGGAATGAGATACAACCGTAAGTGATTCCAACTTCGTTCTCCAAAGAAGCCATAAGCCTCCACTTTGACCATTGCCATCAACCTTAAAAGTGTTTTCAAAACCCAAATTTCTACAAATACTATTTACTCTCTCACCTTCAGCATGCGTTTCAAAGAATGCTAATAAATCCGCATCTTTCTTCTTCAAAATATAGTGTAGTGATCTATGAAAATTGGGTTTATTTGCCCCCGGGGCACAACATCATGCATTCATCGAAGCCACATCAATAGGCTACTATGACAAAGATACTTTATCGTTGACTTGTGAGGCGGAGTGGTCCACAATATCATCTAAGTGAGATTCAACAGCAGAGACTTGCGGATTATCACCAAGAGGAGAGACCACATGCTCTGAATTTACCAATGCAACCGAGGAAGGGTAAGAAAAGTGAAGATTACAAGCACGACTAATAACTTCATTTGCTAGTCGTGAACGCTTTCCAGTAGCTACCTTACCAGTCTCCAGAACTCCATCACCGAATACTAATCCCCGTGTGGGCTGCTGGGTTTATACGCTTTCTTTTTCGGACCATTACATGTACCAGATTTGGTACCGAACCCAAGTTTCTCCTTCTTTTCGGTTCTAACAGAAGTAGTCACAACAGTCACTTCCTTTCAATTCTCTAAAACCACCTCATTCAACATCTGTTCATTACCCTCAATAGTAGAAGCAAGCCTCTCATTTTCCTTATTGTCGGGATTAGAAATTTTAACTAATTCCATCTCTGAAACAAGTTTCTCTTCACTAAAACTAGCAAAACAGTTTGACGAGGAAGGCACGTTCAGATGGATCGTATTAGAAAGAACTGCTAAAGCACGACCCACCTTCAAAGTCTTAGAATCTGCATTTTTAACCAAGCCTGAACGAGATTCCATCACATTCATAGTACTCGTCTTCATATCCGGCTTCGTCAAAAGACAAACATTATCTTGACATTGAACACGAGGCTTCTCAAGAACCAAGGGAGTTTGTGTAGAACTCGACACAACTAGAGAAGTGTTTGAAGTTTGAGCACGAGCAGCATGGGTTTTACCTCATCCACGAACATGTGTAAAGCAGTTTTTTTTCTTCTGCGTATCCATCCTCGAAGAAGGAATAGCCAGCTCCATTACATCCTTTTTCTCGGCTACAGCAAGAGGACAATTAGGGATTGCATGGCCATAGATCCCACAACGTTCACAAATGTTCGAATGTCCCTCATAAGAGATATAATAACAATCATTATTAACTAAAACATAACCTTTCAGAGGGCGAGATAGATCTACTTCAATGCAAACCTGCGCAAACCGACCTCTTGTAAAATTCAATGTAGATTCATCTACACGTAAAGGTCTACCAACAATTCTAGCAATTTCCGCCAGAATGATATTGTGGTAGAGATTTCTAGGTAATTGTTCAATACAAATCCACATTGGGGTCGTATGAATCTCGCTATGTCCTGGATCAAAAGACGACGTCCAAGCTTAGGTGAGGAGATAACTCCCAAACATCCTCCACGGACCACCCGTGAGTGCATTCATGTAGTCACTATAAGCGCCAAAGCGAACAAGGAAGAAGTTTCATGGAAGATCAATGACCGATAGCAATCCCAAAGGCTTCCACACTACATGCAGTTTCCTCGTCATTGCACCAATATTAATATTCCTACCAAGGACTTTCACATACATACACTTATCCCAAAGTGCATTCATAGCTTTCATAACTTCATCATAAACAAAAATACGAGCCTCCCTATTAACTCTATTGGGGTATTTAGTACGAACTCTAGCTTTGAAAAAACCATCAGAAATACGATTAGGTAAAGAAGAGTGGTGTCCAAAACCCGAACTCAACACCGTTGCAGCCCATGTTGGATGTGAAACGTGTGGCCTGTCTCGTTCACCCGCGTCATCATGGCTGAATCTGCAACATTCTTCTCCACGGCCATAGCACTTTCAGTTGCCACTAACACACCGTCAAAACCACCACCAATCCAACGGAAGATATTTCCGAAACCCTAGAATTGGCCAAACCAACATCCATAGGAGAAAAAGACAAAGGTGCGGACCATGTTGGATGTGATAAGAGTGGACTATCTCTTTCACCTGCGTCAATCATGGTGGAATCAACAACACCCTTCCCCAAGTCCAAAGCTGCCCTAGAGGAGGTAATAACATCCGAAACATTCATCGAACTCAAAGTTGAATTCACAGTTGTCGAAGAGATCCCTTCCGCCGTCGAGGGAGGAGGATCAGGTGGACGATCACGGTTCCTGCCGTCGGACGAAGATCCATCCGGGACACGTAACGAAGAAGCCCTAGTCGCATGTTTTTTCGCCGTCATGTCTTGGTAAGATTATTTGTGCCTGTAATTTCAGATATGCCTATCGATACCCGATTGAATCAAAGTTAATCATATGGTATCTAACCAATATTTTCTCCTAATTATTAGAGGTATAAATGACTTTTAATTTATTTTTTAATTTGTGCAAAAAAAATCCAGATATAGACTTATTAAGAAAGAGAGGGAGTATAACCTTTTTTTTTATCTCCTCAAAGCAGATACCAAAAAGACTAAAGTGCTTGATTTTCTTAGTCTCCTCCGCTTTGCAAGGTAAATAGTTGTTGGTGGCTTTGTCAGTGTTCTTTTTCTTCGACGTGACAAGTTTGATTAGATATTGTTTCGACGTGAGGCAATCTCTTCATACTTCATACGTAGGTATTCTTGCGTGACTCTTCAAGATAGGTTATCGGGCGTCTATAAGCGGAACTTCTGGTGAAGGTGGGTGAGTCTTCATCGACAATTAAGTGATTCCTCTCTTCGTCATTGAAAACCAAGCTCCCACCAGTAATAGTGTGGCTGGTGATGTCTCATCGTGATGTCCTCGTCTCCGAGAATACTCTCCCAATACTTTAACTTGTTTTCAATAGTTTGAATCCTCGGATTTGGAGCTTTGACTATGATTAAATATATGGCTATACGAGGACTAGTTTAGTTAGATCTACTTTGGTTAGTGTCTGTTTTATCTATTCATCTTAGTTTTAAATTGTAATGCTCTTCCCTAATTTTGATCAATCACTGCCTATTTGAGTGTGGTTTCTCATATAGAGACAATGTTCTCCTTGTCTACCTAATTGAGATCAAATCTTGACATTAGCCACTGTTTGTATTCGGCTTTGCCATTTTATTTTGTGGAATCTTAATTTTGTCTGACAAGAAGCTTAGATCTATTCACTATAAAAAGTTTCTTATGGTCTATTATCTATCTTTGTTTGAGGGTGTTTTAGTTTTTCAGATTGATGATGCCGAATCACTAAGGTAGAAACCACAAAACTGATGTGAGATAAAAAAAAAAGAAAAGAAAACACTAAATTTGTAGTGTTTTTTTTATAAAAAATATACACTATCTAGTAAAACTTTGAGAATATGCACTTTTAACCTAGAAAAATGACAAAATTATTATAAGACTAAATTTCCGAAATCAATCTCTTCTTCTCCTAGTTTGATTCTTTTCCAAGTTAGCTTTATACATTCCATCATTGTGAAATTGTAATACTAGAACCTTATATTCTAGCGAAGAAAAAAACAATGCTAGCATCGATACTTTGCATATAATAATTTTTAAGGAGAGCACCTAACATTATGTAGTCTAACAAAGATAGTGTTATATTGCCTCAAATTATTTTATGTTTTAAGAAAAAAAATTTGTATCAAATTATTTTATGTTTTCAACTTTCAATGTAAAATTAATTAAACCTAATTGGTTGAAAGATCATGGAAACAAAAAGAAAAATAAAAATGTAAAAACCTTAAAATAATATTTAATATTTTTGGATAAGCGATTAGACACATATTATCAATGCAAATCTCGGACTCTAGATATTCTATTTGGTTTTGGACCATTTGATGTACAATAGCATTTCAGTATCATATCTCCTGTATTATTTACTTTAGCTTTTATGAGTTCATAGTACGGCCACATTTTAGGAAGCTTAAAACTTGAATGGTACCAGTGGTTAAAAACCGGGCTTTGAGATTAAGAGGGGTCTCCACATCTGAACACTACACCAAAATTAGTCCCAAAATCCAACTTTTCTATAAGCAAGCACGAAAACATGTCTAACCGTTATATTTTATCATTAAAAGAAGAAAAACATGTCTATCACGAAAATATATGTAACGCTTGAAAACAGAGTAAGAATTATCCTGAGGAAAACTATAACATCGGAATATACTTAGAAAATTCTTTAACAGAAGAGATATCAAACGAAACTCAATGTGTGGATCAGAGAGGCGTAACTAACACCAAAAGTACGATAATATTGCAGAAATTAACAATTCATCATTGTTAGCTATTACGAATAAATTCATAATATATAAGGCAAAATAAGAAAAATACAGATTGAAGAACGGGAGCATCAGTTTTAAAAAGCTCGATTTATATAATCCGCATAATTATTAGGAAGCACCGTTGTAGTGCAAAATATTCATCATCTGCTCCGATTCGTTCAATCAATTAAAAATCAAAATCAAGTATTTGAATTATTGAAAAAAAAAATAAACAACCGCAGAAAATCATAAAGAATACCAACACTCATTTCGCTAATCGAATCTAAAGCTCAAAAACAAATGAAAAAGATACGATGAAAACCTTAGGAGAGAGAGGTCGAATCTGGAAGTTCAAGCGAGCTAAAGATTTAGTTTATAGGTGAAGACTCGGAGAAACCCTAGTTTGAGTTTAGATGTCAAATTTGGGTCACTACTATGGCATATTTTGGGCCGGGCCTTTCTTATTTAGCTCTATTGGGTTTTGAATTGTTTTGGGCCGGCATATTCTATTATCTAAATTTTTTTTTTCTCTTTCAGAGAATAATTTGATCCAACGTTCTTCTCGTTTTCACTACTTGTTTCCTCTCAGCTCGCAATCCGCATGATCAGGTTCCTTAAAATTGCGGAAAGTCGCAGATTGATCCAATTTAAACGTATTCCAAAGTGTGGGTTATGTGTTCAAACCGCCGCATCGGCTTTGGATTGGGAATGGTCGGATTCGATAATCAGAGACTTAGACTCTCATGCTTATGGCACTATGCTCCGTCGCTGCATTCAGAAAAACGACCCATTTTCTGCAAAGGCTATTCATTGCAATGTATTTAAGAAAGGTATCTGCTTGGACCTTTTTGCCTCAAACATTCTACTAAATGCTTATGTAAAATCAAGGTTTGAGACTGATGCGTTGAAACTATTCGATGAAATGCCTGAGAAAAACAATGTCTCCTATGTTACTCTCATTGGAGGTAACGCAAGTCAAGATCCCGTTGGTCTCTATGCTAGGTTGACTCGAGAGGGTCACGAGCTTAATCCACATGTCTTCACTTCCTTCTTAAAGTGGTTCGTCAGTTTGGACAAAGCTGAGAGTGGCTTGTGGTTGCATTCTCCTATTGTTAAGCTCGGTTATGATTCCAACGCCTTTGTTGGAGCTGCTCTTATCAACGCTTACTCCTTATGTGGTTCTATTGATAGTGCAAGAAGTGTTTTTGAGGGGATTTTGTGTAAAGACATTGTTACTTGGACCGGAATTATATCTTGCTATGTGGAGAATGGGCATTTCAAGGGTTCTATTGAACTGTTATCTCGTATGGGTACGGCTGGTTTCATGCCTAATAATCACGCATTTGCTAAGGCGCTTAAGGCTAGTATCGGGCTAGGTGCATTTGATTTTGCCAAGGGTGTTCATGGAAGAATATTAAAATCATGTTATGAGTTGGATTTTCATGTGGGTCTTGGTTTGCTTCAGTTGTATACACAACTCGGAGACATGTACGATGCTTTTAAAGTGTTCGATGAGATGCCAAAGAATGATGTGGAACCTTGGAGTTTCATGATTGCTCGTTTTGGTCAAAACGGTTTTTGCAACGAGGCAGTCGAACTCTTTATTCGAATGAGAGAAAGTTTAGTTGTCCCTAACGAGTTTACTTTAAGCAGTATTTTGAACGCCTGTGCCATCGGAAAGAGTTCTTGCTTAGGCAAGCAAATCCATGGTCATGTGATCAAAACTTGCTTTGATTTGGATGTGTATGTCTTAAATGCTCTAATTGATGTATACGCCAAATGTGAGGAAATGGATGACGCTGTTAAGTTATTTGCTGATTTATCATGTAAAAATGAGGTAAGCTGGAACACAGTCATCGTTGGGTATAAGAATCTAGGCGAAGGAGAAGAAGCGTTAAGCATGTTTCGTGAAGCTCTCAGAAATCAGGTGTCAGCAACTGAAGTAACTTTCATAAGTGCTATTGGAGCCTGTGCTTCTTTGGCAAGCATGGAGCTCGGTGTCCAAGTTCATGGGCTGGCGATAAAAACTAGTAATGCCAAGAAAGGTGCAGTCAGTAACTCATTGATAGATATGTATGCAAACTGTGGTGGTATCAAAGAGGCACAATCTGTGTTCAACGAGATGGTAGTAAAAGATGTAGTTTCATGGAATGCGTTGATCTCAGGCTATTCCACACATGGACTGAGTAGAGAGGCATTGAGGATCTTCGACATTATGAAGGATACTGATTGCAAGCCTAATGGGTTAACATTTCTTGGTGTTCTCTCTGGGTGCAGCAATGCAGGATTAATAGATCAAGGTCAAGATTGTTTTGAGTCGATGATTCATGATCACAGAATTGAGCCACGTTTGGAACATTATACATGTATGGTTAGGCTTTTGGGAAGATCTGGGCAGCTTGAGAAGGCAATGAAGCTGATTGAGGGAATGCCATATAAGCCTAGTGTTATGATCTGGCGGGCAATGCTTAGTGCCTCCTGCGTTCAGAACAATGTAGAATTTGCAAGGAGATCGGCAGAGGAAATACTAAAGATCGATCAAAAGGATGAAGCGACGTATATTCTATTATCAAACATGTACGCAGGTGCAAAACAATGGGCAAACGTTGCATCCGTTAGGAGAAGCATGAAGGAAAAGGGTGTAAAGAAGGAACCTGGTTTAAGTTGGATAGAACATCAAGGAGATGTGCATTACTTCAGTGTGGGGTTATCAGATCATCCAGATCTGAAGCTCATAAATGGAATGCTTGAATGGCTTAATATGAAGGCAAAGCGAGCTGGTTATGTTCCTGATCGGAATGCAGTCCTGCTCGATATA
Source organism: Lepidium africanum (assembly GCA_900406405.1). Lineage (NCBI taxonomy): Eukaryota > Viridiplantae > Streptophyta > Magnoliopsida > Brassicales > Brassicaceae > Lepidium > Lepidium africanum. The sequence goes on along the minus strand of OVAX01002029.1, from coordinate 15,330 downwards.
GATGATGAAGAAAAGGATAAGAGATTGTGGGTTCACAGCGAAAGGTTGGCTTTGGCATTTGGGCTTGTTCGAAAGCCATCATCAAGGAACCGCATACTGATTATCAAGAATCTACGTATATGTTCAGATTGCCACACTGCTATGAAAGTGATATCAAGTATCGTGCACCGAGATCTAGTTATCCGAGATACGAACCGCTTCCATCATTTTCATGCAGGAATCTGCTCATGCGGTGATCACTGGTGAAATGGTTAAAGAGAAGCACATTAACATAACTCTCAACATCTTGTCATTTCATTCGAATTAAGGTACATTAGATCACGACAATGTCTGATAAGCCTTTGCACATTACACGGTAAAGAGTAAAATTAGGTCAACTACACAGATAAAGGAAAGCGAAGAGCTTAACCTTAGATGCAGAAATCATTTATAGATACAGATTTTCTACAGAATATGCAGCTAAACATCTAGATACAGAGATCACATATCCATGTCGTCAAAGATCTCTTCATCTTCACCATATGGAGGAAAATCGGAGAGAAATGCATCATTTGCCAGATTACTGCAACAAACATTTATAGAGTTGGAAAGACTTTTTAAAAAGAAGATAGTGAAAGAACAGACAACTTGTTAGGATGACAAACATCTAACCTTATACAGGAGAAGCGAAAACCTGCAACACGCTTCAGTTTTCGGTTGTAGAATAAGAAGCAGAAAGACCATCTGGAGTTAACCCAGAACAAATAAAAGGAAAGAGGAAGCACCCTTTCAGTTGACATTAGGCTAGAAATTCTGAATAGCTAAAGTTGTTGAAACTCACATTGCTCCTTCCTCGAGGAAAGGATCAGCATTAGGATTTGGGTTGTACACATATATCTCACATTCAGCTAGTTTTACGACCTGTATTCACATTTTTATGATTTAGATTATACTTGCTCAGCTGCTAAGGTATCTTGTTACAGGGAACTTACCTCATCAAGAGCCTTGTAGATAACCTCAAGCAGTGATCCATCCTCATTCCTCTCAGCCCATTCCTATAGAAGATAGCGGAATACAGATTAAATAAGCTTATGTGCATAAAAACTCAGAACCCATACATTATCATCCTTTGAAGCTTGTTAGCTTGATGGAAAATCAAATTGTACTGTTGAAGAAGGATAAAGTGATGTCTTCCTGATAAAGTGTTTTTCTAATTTCTATCTAACCGAAAAAACTTAACACTTAATATACCTTAGAAGCTTCAAACATATAGTTGTTAAAAATCTGCTTAAACGTGTCCCAGCTTTCCTCCGAAAAAAACTGATGTGCTTTGACAGCGCTGAAATAAGAGAAAATAGAAAAAAAAAAAACAATGCAATAGTGACAGAGTTATATACATGGCTGTACTTTATCATGATCAATCAGACACTTCATTGGACTTCACACAACTGGTTTAGTTATATTTAGGGAAATGGAGAGAATTGAACTCTCAGCTCCTACAGTTCAATGAACCGTTCGTCAATCCTTATGACAGCACTCCCATACAAATTTAAAGGGGGATTATATTGTGGGATGTCATCTCGCCCAAGAAGCTGACAATGACATTACCCATAATCCCCCCCTCAAAGAGAGCACATAGTTTTCCTTTCAGATTAACAAACACAAATTACCTGAAATCGTAGTCCGGATACATCTGATAGAGTGTAAGAACCAAGTAGATCAAAGCCTTTCGACTGGAATAAACAACAGAATATAAACATAAGAGTGGTAGATGTTATAAAAATAAAAATAAATGAGGAAAAACTCTGTTACTAGAATTCTTACTTTGATCTGCTTAATAAAAGATCAACAGGTGAAGGGGAGTCAGTGTCAGAGGATTTCCCAAGATAATCAAGCATCTAAGTTAAAGAGGCAGGGACAATAGATAAATCAACAAGCAGCGACTATATATACTCAAGGATTAAACCCAAAATAACATGCTTGCTTGCAATAATTAGATGCAAGTCATACTATCAAATTACCTCATTCTCCAAACTAAGAGACAGTCTTTTATCAGTACCCGCATGTTTGCCTATCGAAAACAAAAATAAGCATTAGTGTATTTTGCCTGTAGCCCACAAAATAATTAAGCGAGAACACAGCACAGGTGCTTACAAGAATAGGCTTCCAGACAACCTTTGATAGTTCTTTCTCCGAAATTTAGATGACCAAGAAAAACATTCAAACTGGAATCAAAATTGTTAACGACAGACACTTTCAGAAAAGCAGATTTCTCATAAATGATAATTCACAAAACCAAGCACTGACATCAATTTGACCAAAAAATAAATTTAACCTGTCCAGGTTTGTGTACTCCAAAAACTTCATGATCGCGGCTTGATTCTCCAAAAAAGATGCGATGAACGATGATAACCTAAGAATTTGAAATAGAGCGAATAGATCAGCTTATGCAAATTGATTCCACAAAGTAAGGTTTGAAATTACATAGAGGATAACAGGAGAACCAAGTCAATCAATAGCACGAACACCAACCGATGCCCAAATTCAGTAAAATTGTAAATTACGCAACAATGAAAAAAGAAAAGAAAAAGAATCTCAACAACCAAAATTCAGATTCACAACCGTAAATTATGAGAATGAGCGGCAAGAGAATTGGAATTTCGAAAGCCCTAGAAAATCGAGTGAAAGAGAAAGAGAGAAGAACCTGAGACCTTTTACCGAATGTGGAAATGAAGACGAAAAAACCGCAACGCTTGTGGATATCTACTGGATCTCGCACGTGCCAAATATGCGGATATTCTTTTTCCCTGTTCGTTGATGAAACGGCCAAGTGTCTGAAACTGAAACACAATTTGAATGGATAACGTTTTTATGATATTATATTTTAATGGGCCTTTCGCCTTTCGGCCTATTACTCTCGAGAAAATTAGCCCAAAAGTGAACCCCCATATGTTTCAGCCGAAACCGATTTGGCAAAAGCTTACAGTATTTTTAGAATATACAATTTTTTTAGGAGTAGAAAATAGGATGTGGTGAACCGGAAAAGAAAGAAATGTAGCAGATTTAATTTAATAAATATATATATAAATAATAAGGATGGAAAGTGGTAGATGGTCATGATTGCAGTTCAGGATGGACACTCTCAGGCTCCATGCCAAACACCAAACCGAAATTTTATTATTTTTTAGGCTTTTAGCTTATGGTTTCCTGTCTTACTTCGTTGTGTTGTCTTTTTATGTCTTCCAAATATTCTCTCTCATTTTATTTATATTTATACGTAGGGCCTAAATGGTAGTAGAGGAATTTGTGGAATGTAGAGGAATTCAGCTGTGTCACAGTTGAGTACAGCTGAATTTTTTTTTAGTTGATAATATTTGATTGGTTTGCTTTTGGTTCAAATATGATTGATTGTTTAAATTGCAAAAAAACAATTGAATATTGTTAGAAGATAATTGAATATTTTGATTTACTTTTATTGAATTAAGAAATATGTTACTAAAATTCACCCTTTTTCAATACATCAAATTTTATTCAGCTTTACTAAATCTGATTCAATAAAAAATATAGTAAGAATACTTTGATTTAATAATAATAAAACAAAGAAAAAACTAATATTAATATATATATATATATATATATATAAGACATTGTGATGACTTAGTTTTACAAAAGTATTATTAATTATTTTAAAAAATTTATAAAGTTTGTTATTTCTAAAAAATATTTTAAAACGCAAGATTCGGCTGTCTTATTAGTTAATATTTTTATTATAAAGTATTTAACAAAAAAGTTATCTAAAAGTCAACAATATCAATTAAAGTAGTTTTTTTTAGGTTCTATTCGGCTATGTAGATAATTCTATTTTAGTTTGATACATTACAATTTAGTTTGAGTTTAGATGAGTTTTTTGGGTTTGAGCATTTAAACAAAAAATATATATTACTTAATTATTTTAAAGTATTTTAATTATTATTTAATTTTTTGATTCATAGTTAAGTTTTTAGATTGTTTTTAAAAACTAAATTATTTTATAAGGCATAACATTTTTATTCTTTATAAAACTAATATTTTAAATTCCACCAAATTCAACCAAATTATGCTGTTACCATTTGATTTGAATTTATTCAGCCAAATTTCACAGAAAAAAATTTCAGCCAGATTCCATATTCAGCTGTTACCATTTACACACGTAGTATATATTATCAAAAGAACAAAAACATTTTTTTACCATCAAAAGGGGGTTCATTATGTTAAAATCAAAAGACCAAAAGTTGGATACAAAATAAAAAAACAGAGCCAAAAAGCAAAAACAGAGCCAAAGAATGAAACACTCAATCGAGGGAAACTCAAGAATTGAGATCATTCAAAATGGATGATCGAAGCCAAGATGGAAAACCCGAAGCAATATAAGAATGTCATCGGCCATCAACGGTAACACTAACCGCAATCTTCTTCACTACTAAATTTACGGAGGCAACTATAAGTGCTAGCTCACATTATTCAAATCCTGACATAAGAGTGAGTATCTTCTTGGCGAATGCTCTGTACCGGATCTGTGAACCAGAGAGAAGAATGGCCTCTGATACAGCTGCGATTTCGGTATCAATTTCCACCCAATGAAACCTGAGTGAAGCTAGATTTTTCAAGGCCCAAATTATACATTCAAACTCAGCGTTTATTCTGTTGGAACAGGGTAATATAGCATCACGAGCATGGAGGATAGTTTCGCCTTCGTGGTTACAAACTACAAGAGCTACACCAACCAAAGACGATGAGTTAACCCATAACGAAGCTATATTACACTTTATAAAGTCTCTTAGTGGTTTCTGCCATAATCTTTGAGCATCATCATTCGCTCTTCTTGATGCCAGATTTTGATCCTTTATCTTTGCAGTGCACCATTCCTCAACTTCACCAATAGCCGAGGTAATAAGAATGTCGCTATTAGGACTTTTGTGCGAGAATATTTTCCTATTTCTCTGCTTCCAAATTTCCCATACAATCCAGGGTATAGCTGCTCGAGTATTAGGATGTAGTCTACTGTCTTGTACTTGCTCTAAGAGTTGGCTAAGGTAGTATAAAGGGGATCTCTCAACACCTCTCGGTAAAGGTGGATAACCAAGCTTCCTCTAAACCTCAATAGCTGCATCACATTCAAACAAAGTACGTGAAATCGTTTCCTTTGCATTTTTACATACAGGGCATAGGGTATTTGTTGTGATGCCTCGAGTTTTCAATCTGTCTGCAACCGCAATTGCTCCTGATGCTACTCACCAGAGAAAATATTTGACTCTAGGTATAGTTTCCAACTTCCATATCCTTGTTTTTATCATGTTTGTGTGTTGGACTCTTGTATCAGAGAAATCATTTATTTGTTTCAGCTGTGACAGTAGTAAGGTTCCACTTTTAACACTGTACTTTCTATCACGCGTAAAAGAGCCAAAACCAATCATCCTGTAATGAGATACATGGAGGGAAAACTACAATACGTGCAACCTCATCAGTGGGAAATAGCATATGGAGCTTCGTCAAATCCCAATACCCTTGCGGCAATATTAGTTCACAAACTTTTGTATATGCACTAGAGATACGAGAAAGATTCAAAGGTCTGCGCGGAAACTTATCTAGGATCCACTTATCATACCAAACTCTTGTATTCTGCCCATCACCTATAGAACTCATAATACCTTTCTCAAGAAGCGATCTGCCAAAAAGAATGCTTCTCCAAGCATATGAAGGTCGATTACCGACTCCAGCCTCCAAGAAACCTTTAGACGAAAAATAGCGTGCCTTATACACATGAGAGAGGAGTGAAGACTTGTCATATAATAGTCTCCATGCTTACTTAGCAAGAAGAGCCATATTGAATTCTTCTACTTCACGAAAACCAATGCCTCCATTCTTCTTGGATTTGCATAAATTATGTCAAGAGATCCAATGAATCTTGTTTGTATCCGCAGCATTATTCCACCAAAAACTAGACAAAACACTTGTAAGTTTCTGACATTGGTGCTTTGTTAGCTTAAAATAAGACATTGCATAAACTGGAAGAGTTAAGCCAATCGATTTTATCAATACTTCCTTACCACTCAATGACAATGGTTTTATGTGCCAGTTGCTTATTCTCGATGTAAGTCTGTCGGTGATAAAGGCTAAGAGTTCTCTCTTAGAACCACTCAGGCATTCCGGGAGTCCCAAATATTTTCCAGCTTCTCCTTCTACTGTTATCTCCATAAAAAGACCCAAGATTCTTTTCATGATAGGGTCAATCTTATCAGTGAAAGTAATGGCCGATTTCTAAAAGTTAATGACCTGTCCAGACGCTGCCCCGTACAACCGTAAGCAACGCAGCGGCTCTTGGCTTTCTTTGAATGTAGCAGGACACATGAAAAGGCTATCATCCGCAAAAAGTAAGTGCTGTACCAAAGGACTATTCTTGGTCAATGTAATCCCAGAAATAACACCACACAATTCGAATCTTTTCATAACATGTACTAACGCTTCTGCACACAAGATAAAAATAAATGGGGATAGAAGATCCCCTTGCCGGATCCCTCGTTCAGGCTTGATGAAACCATACGGTTTTCCATTCACAAGAACCGAATATGTGACCGTTCTGACACACTCCATCAACCATGATACCCACTTAGGATCGAAACCAAGCTTGGAAAATAAACCTTCTAAAAACCGCCATTCAACACGGTCATAAGCCTTCGACATGTCCGTTTTAACCGCCATAAAATCCTTGGAGCAGCGCGGATTAGTTCTCAAACCATGAATCATCTCATGAGCCACCAAGATATTGTCTGATATGAGACGACCGGAAACAAAAGCTCCCTGCGTCTCGGACACAATCTCTGGCAGCCATTTCTTCAGCCGTTGACTCATAATTCTAGAGACAACTTTGTAGCACACCGAACATAGACTTATTGGCTGAAGGTCAGACATCTTCGTCGGATTAGGAATTTTTGGTATTAAGCAAATCTATGTAAAGTTCCAATCTTTGGGTAAAACACCCGTCTCAGAGAAACTCTGCACTTCCTTAATGACTTGCTGACCAATAATATCCCAATGATCATGAAAAAAGGAACCGAGTATTCCATATGCGCCTGGTGACTTATCTCCTTTTATTCCAAATGCAGCCTTCTTGATTTCTTCAGCAGTAACACTTTTAACAAGCTCTTTGTTCATTGCAGGTGTAACCCGTGGAGTCATATCCGCTAGTAGTTCATTAATATTTGAAGGGTTTGAGGATTGAAACATTTCCGTGAAATAATCCATAGCAATACTACCTTTTGATCCTTATGAAAAAAGCTCCTTACCGGCCGAATCGATTAAAGCTATGATAGAGTTTTGGAATCTTCTTCCTTTAACACTATGGTGAAAAAACTTGGAGTTATAATCACCTTCTTAAAGCCAAGACTCTCGGCTTTTTTGCTTCCAAAACAACTCTTTTTCTCTATAAGCTTGAGCTAAATTGTAATGCGTATCATGAATGACATTCATATCCGGATTGACTTTGCTAGCTTCCTCATCAAGCTTTTCCTTAAGTTTCAAGATCCTTGTCTTTGAATTGCAGTCTGTGGTTTTTTCCACTTGGATATAACCCTTCTACACACAGCGATATTATCCAAGAGATTACGGTGAGAAGAATTAGTCGAATCGACCAAACCTCTGCTATCTTTTCCTTAAAACTAGACTTGCTCATCCAGCGCTTATCGTACATAAACCCTCCAAACTTGTGAGAGGTGTCAGCAAAAAAAATGAAGGAGTAAAGGGCAATGGTCCAACCCAATACGATCTAAAAACTCACCTCTAGAAAGAGGGAACTCACGATGCCATTCCATGTTACCCAAGGCTCGATCAAGACAACATTGAGTATAGGCTCCATTCTTTTCTCCAGCCCAAGAATATTTATTACTGGAGGTAAGTACTTCCCGCAAGCAGCAATTACTCAACAAATTACGGAAGTCATATAACGAATTTTCAGGTCTAGGAGGGCCACCTAATTTTTCGCCATTGTTTAGCAACTCATTAAGGTCCCCAATCACTAACCAATCTTCACTTTATCGGCTTCCAATATCTATCAGAGTATTCCAGACCTCTTGTCTTCGATGTCTAACAAGATCTCCATAGACAAAAGATATGAAAAATCGAAATGTTCCAACTGTGATCTTGGTATCTATCACACGTTTGTCAGCTTGTAATATATCAACCTTGTAAGATTTTTTCCAAAACAAAGATAAACCACCGCTTAAACCTTCTGGTTCTAAAACAGAAGCATAATCATAACCGAGTGATTTTTGAAGATTTAACATAAAAATGCTGGAATTTTTAGTTTCTAAGAGGAATACAAAATCGGGAAAGAAAGAAGGTCTCAATTCCCTAAGATGATGAATTGCCAGGTCATTCCCCACATCCTGACAATTCCAACTTAAAATGCTCATTGCTCCTCCGACAGTTTCTCCTATAGAACTACCTCAACATTTGAGCGTTTAGCTCCTTTTGATGAATTGTCAACTACATCATCGTTTGCCTTCCTTTTTGGAGCAGCTTCCTCCTAGTCAACCGATGTTTTCTTCTCTGTAAACTACACAAAATTATTTAGAGAGGTGAGATATCAATGTTGTTATAGCCTTCAACAATTTATCATTGGTACAATTAATATTAACGAAGCTAAGACTAATCAGGGTATGCTGAAGATTATTTACAAACTCTAACACATAATATATGATTATATAGGTCTCAAAATCGAATGTTATTATGAATGGAAATATAGGAAAATATAACTGTTCACTACATCAATATATTATTGGCCCGAAAAGGGTACATGATTATTTTTGAAAGACAATAATGACAAAGAGAAATGAACTATAAAATATTGTTGAAATCAGCTTTATTCAATGTCAAAGATTAAATACCCAATTATAGTGAGGTTTATACATAGATTCAAAAGAAAAGAGAGTGAGAGAGTTGAGAATCTCGCGTGGGACGCAGCATAAAAACATGATATGTAGTTGGAATATAACTAAGGTGATGTAGAACATTTGATTTGACCACAAAATTGAGAGAGAAAATAGATAATATATATCAAAATATGCACATGATAATTATATGTAAGTGAGTAAATATAAAATAAAAAAGGAGAATGAAAATGGGTTAAGACGTGAAGAGGAAAGAAGAGGGTTGGTAATAAAGGGGACATGCAATGCAGAAAGAGAGAGAAAGTTATGTTTCTTTATAAAAACATTGGAATCATAGCTCTTCCACTCAACTTCACTATTTGCTTCTGCATTATACTTCTCCCAATAAGCCTGCCTAAAGTTTTACCTTTCTTCCGATATGCATCTTCATTTTTATACTCAAATCAATTATTAATATTCTCTTTTATTCTTTTCTTATCAATCCATCTACTCTTTACTTGTACGGCTATATATTGTTTACTTTTTCCATCCCTATCTTTTACATATATTTACAACAATTTAATGCAAAATTCTTTGGCTTTATTTTCCAATATCATCCTCAGGGTTTTTTATTCCATTGTCAAATATGGATCTTTAACACCTTTTTTTTTTCTGAAACGTGAAATTTAGGGGTAAATAATAACTGCAAAATTGTGTTGAATACATGATTTAGTGGAATTTTTTTTATGCGGAATCTTGCAGAATTACCTAAAATCAAATGGTAATAGCTGAATGTGGAATCTGGCAGAATTTTTTTTTTAATAATTAGATCGACAAAATTCAATTCATAACCAAAATCTGCCCTAGAGTACAAAAATTTATTATTCATAAAAACTAAAATCATCATTATTTTTGGCTCGTAATATGTAGATGTGCCGAGTTACTCTCAGTCTGGTGGTTAGAATGATCTAGCTAATGACTTGGCACATGGATTTGGTTCCTACCCACTGCATTATGTTAGCTTAAAAAAAGGATTTTAGGGTGGGGTTTAGACTATGGATCAGGCCTTGTCGATGTATATGTATTAGTAATCAACTAATGAATATTATCCTATAATAAATGTTTAATTCATTTCCGAATTATTTGCATATAACTTCATATGTTGTTTCCTCTTATGTATCTTATCCTTGCAAAAATTGTTTTTACATTGTTTCCTCTTATGTATCTTATCCTTGCAAAAAATTGTTTTTACATTCTTTGGGTGTAAATGATAACTACGAAATTATGTTGAATGCGAAATCTGGCATAATTTTTTTATGTGGAATCTTGCGGAATTACTTAAAATTAAATGGTAACAGCTGAATTCTGCTGAATGTAGAATCTGGCAGACTTTTTTTTAATAATTAAATCGACAAAATTCAATTCATAGCCAAAATCTGCTCTAGAGTACAAAATAATTATTCATAAAAACTTAAATTATCATTATTTTTGGTTTATAACATGTAGATGTATTAGTGATCAACTAATGAATAATATCCTATAATTATTGTTTAATTCGTTTCCGAATTATCTGCATATAACTTCATATGCTGTTTCCTCTTATTTATCTTATTCTTGCAAAAAATTGTTTTTACATTCTTTGCATGACACATTAATTTTCAAATTAATTTTGTGAAATTATGTTAGTAGACATTTTACCTGAAACTCCAAACCTGAACCCGATCTAAATTAAGAAGAACCTGAACCAGATCCAAAGTAAGAGGAATCAAACCAAATCAAACCCGGTAAAATACTCAAATGAGTTTTAGATCATGGAAGTTTGGGTACCATAATATTTTGGTTTATAATATTATATATAAATTATATAAAAATTAAACTTCCATAATATTTTGGTTTATTATATATATATATATATATATTTAATTTCTTAAATATGTAAAACTAAAAAAACTCGAGAAACCTAATTAATACTTAAATTAGATAATAACTTTATCTATTTTATAAAAATTAAATCACTATAAATTTTTGGTAATATAATTAATCTGAACCAAATAATTTTAAATAATTAAAATATTAATATAAATACAATATATATAAACTAATTTTAACCAAACAATCATTTTTAAACGCTTATTTTGTTACTCAATAGTTAAAACTGACAAATTATTTACGAGTGGAGACAAACATTTGTAAATAGACATTTGTAAAATTAGACATATTATTCTGAACATTTGTGAAATTGTGAAATTATTGAGTAATAAGAAGTTCGTCTGTCAGTTTTTATTTTATTACTTATATATTATCTAAATATTAATTGAAAAGTTAAATAATAGTTTTTGAATTGGATATGTGTGCATCATAATATATCAACATCGTTGTAAATATTGAGTTAAGTCATAAAATATTTCAAAAACATTAAAATATGAAAGTAGTTGAAAATAGCATATATTGGAGAAAGTAAAAAATAAAATACTCAAAATTCCTCAACTAATTCCTCAGATGTAACTGGTGACAAATCAAAAATTAAGCTGAGGAATACAAAAATTACTCAAATTCAGTTAACACCAGTTGGTACCTTATTGATAAAAAAGTTAGTTATTTAGAGTATTTCAATTGTTAGGAGTGGATCTGAGATCCTACTTCGATTCACGGATAACAATCTATAAGCTAAGTCATGAACTCGGCAATTGATTGAAAAGTCATCTCAGGATTAATTCGAAATGATTCTTTCTCTGTAATCTGTTAGAAGAAGAAGAACTTAGACGACACGCCATCGATTAGAGAAATAAAAATATTCATAATCCGACCTGGAATATTTCTGGGACACGTCTGCAGCGAGAAAATGGAAATTTTCCTATTCCAATAAGGAAAATTTTCAAGAATCTCGCGAAGATCCTTTATATAACATCATATCTAAACTGAAATGTAATATTTTCTATTTCAAATCAATTGTAAGCGTTTCCATGCTTTAAAAATAGAAGTGGAGGTCTCCACAAAGAGACCAAATTTTCACAATTTACACACAAGAAATACAGAGCAATTCGGCAATCATTCTCTCAGTGCAATCTCTTTATTCTTTGAATTGATCAAAATCCTTACCCATCTTCCCTCTTTAAACCCGAATTGGATTTAGAACTATTGTGCTACATCCTGCTCGAACAATTGGCACCATATGTGGGGAAGACATCGACGGATCTCTTTACGTAGAAGAAATAAGGAGAGTGTATACCGCAACAATGTCAGGAGACGACATTACAATTCACTCACCTGTGAGAAGAGTTAACGATCAGCCTTAGGAGCATATCAACCCTACTCATAACTCAACTCTAAGTCTAGTTCAGACATGAGAAGATAACCAAAAAGAGTCTCGAGAAGTTACAAATCTTCCCGGACCACCAGCTGAGCCACCATCGCTTGGGGTCTTAGTATGAAACCTGCTAGTACAACATGAAGCAGTTGATCGAAGAAACAATACCCGTTTTGACTGACTAAGGGCAAGGTTGAGCGAAACCAACCCACCACTTGTTCAAACTAAGAGGCCAAACATAGAAATACTCGCCAGTGTACAAAGCAATTTGTTTGGAGACACGCCAAGTTCACAGCTGACCAATATCATGAGACAAGGTCAAGCTTCTACACAACATGCTCATGCGGAGCAGTAGATGCCAGCAATGCTAGACGCTGCAACTGTTTTCAAAATAATGGACAAGATGAGACCACAATTCCATCAGACGACCAGCTCGACACTAGAAATTAGGCGAATCTTAGTACAAGCTTGTAACTCTCCATTCTCATCTTGATTGAGAAGAATCTCGATAAATTACGGTCCAAGACTACGCTGTTTTTATACGATGGAACAACAAATCTACTAGAGTTCTTGAATGCGTTCAATGTCATGATGGGTGGAACAAGCTACCATCCAGAGCTAGAAGATGCATCATATTGTCAACTTTTCGCTGAAAACTTGACTGGAGATGCATTAATGTGGTTCACCAACTACCAACTAAGTCGATTGAACTAGTCGGTCAAATTGTCCATGAAACAATACGTGATATTCATCAACCAGGACACCTCAACAACGAAACTAAAATCTTTAAAACAAGGATATAATGAGTCTTTAGAAAAATAATGACTAAGGCTAAAGTCAGTGATGACATGGCAATCGATGCCTTGAGAACTAGGATGATCAACGACGAAGCGTTAAGAAGAGATATTTTCGTAAATTGACCAACTATAGTCTTAGATGCTCTATACAGAGCTGCAAGGCATGCCAAGTACATAGAGGAAAAATATATTCTAGCAAAGGCTCATGAAACTTAATGTGATTCTGGACCAATAGAGTCAAATGAAGAGTATCAGGAGCCGAGACAACATCATAATAGAGGAAGGACAAATACCTCTACAACTTTTCAAGTCGGAGAAGGTAGCGAGATGACCGAGAAAAAATGGGACAAATCATGGAACAATACTTACAACCGATATAAGTAATGTGCTTTCCACAACCGAGTCATCCATCCTACTTCAAAGTGTAAATAGTTGCAAGAGCTACTTGCTAAAAATTTTAGCATTTATGAAGAAGAAACTCGGCAATTTCGAATGCAGAAACGGAAAGAGGCCGAAATGCGAGACACAACCAATAAAGTGGTAACTCAAGAGAATTCCCTGGCAGAAAAATCAAAATGCATGAAGAATAAAGTAGAGATTACCAAGATGGAATGTCCCAGGTTACACGTCAATGTCATCATGGGAGGCTTGCAGTCTTGTGATGATACAATAAGGTCGATCAAGAAGTACGAACAAAAGATTATAGCTGTAGCCAACGTAAAGCCATCAACTCCATGAGAGCATTCGAAGTCGATAAATGCAGAAATAGCCTTCACCTTGAAAGATTTAAAAGGACTATGCTTTCTACACAATGGTCCGCTAGTCGTGAATTTTAGAGTCGCCGATTGCGATGTGTCTCGAATCCTCATTCATATGGGAAGCTTAGTAGATCTAATTTTTAAGAAGACACTTCATTAGATGTCGTTTCCAGATGTTAGAATCAAGGTGGTAAACAGAACCTTGACTGCATTCGATGGAAGCTCAATATATGCGATAGGAATTGTCAAATTGTTGATTCGAGTATCACGAAATGAATCAAACTCTTAGTGGTTGACAAACCACCAATCTATAATATGATTCGTGGAACTCCTTGGATACAAGCAATGAAAGTAATCCCATCAAGTTATCACAATGCGTGAAAATTTCGATTGACAAAGGAATCTACACCTTGCGAGGATATCAAAAGATGTCTGGGACATGTTTTATTGGTGAGCTGAATTTGCGTAACAAGTCTTGCATGATCACGACGTTAGTCAACAACAAAGCCACTTCGGAGCCTCCTGCTTGATAATAAGATTTTTACGTTTTTGGATATGGATGTGAATGGAATGTGAATGGAATGGATTTGTCACTTTCAATTATCTCATGCAACTATCATGTCATTGTAGTGCTTGAGGTGTCAATCCA
>OVAX01002028.1:0-27454 GCA_900406405.1 Lepidium africanum | reverse complement strand
ATACGATTGTGAAAAAAAAAAAAAAAAAAAGTTTCGTTGTTGTCGCTCTCCCTCTTCTTAAATTCTATTATTGACTTCTATTTATTTGAAGTGCATATATAGAATAGTATCACTTCCAAGTATTTCATAATGTTGCACTAGTGGGCTTAAAATTTTATATTTGCTCTTTCATGTAACCTCAGTTTGTGCCACCTACCTTTTTTTTTTTAATATACCTCAATGAATGTGTAATAAGTGGAATACTTATCAAATTTTGACTAGTTGTTCTAAAATTATTAATGATTAAATTATATTTTCAACATTGTTATACTTTCCAATTTCTTTTACGAAAAACAAATTACAAAGAAAATAAGAGAAAGAACTTCCATAATTTAAATATGGTATAAATATTACATACTAACTAGATATATTCTCCGCTATAGCGTGGATTTGATTATTTTTTCAACCATGTTTATTTAGGTTCTAAACTTGTGTTGATATTTTGAATGTTATTTTAGAGGTCCAAAATCTGAACCAAAATTAACCTAAATTAGAGAAATCGAACCCGAAACAAACACGATAAATTACCTTAATAGATCATAAATCTGTGTATTTGAAAAACCAAACCTAAACCTGAACCCGAACCAAATAAAAAACAAATTTTTTTAGAGTTTTTCTATTAAATCACTTTTAATTTTAAATTTTTATATATAACTATCTGAACCCAAACTCGATGTATACCGGACTAAATTCTATCCAAACAATAAAAATATTTGGATAAATCTTAAATTCAAATAAGGAAATACCAAATTAGATGAACTGAACCCGATAGAATACCAAAAAGGTATCCTAAATCTATATACCTCGAAAATCGAATCCAAATCAGAAGCGGAACCGAATCAATAACCGAATTTGTAACCGATTTGTTTTTATTTTAGCTTTTTTAAAAAAATTCATTAAATATTTATTAATTTAGATTTTTTAAATAAATATCTGAAACAAAACCTATCTCAAACCTATTTTTAGGGTTGTTATACACTATAGGTTAATTTTTATTTTAAAGTTTATAACACGGTCAAAATGAAAGTGTCTCATACTTTAATATATAAGATGGTTATAAAATATTATTAGAACTTATAGAAATGAATTAAATCATTATTACTCCCTCTATCTTGTATTAAATAATTTATTAATGGGAAAATTTTGTATTAAATAAATTTGATGTTTTTAAATCATTTGAAATTTTTGTATCAAATAACTTGCATAGCTTTAATATGGTATAAATATTACATACTAGTGGTTATAAAATATTATTAGACTTTTCTAAATGAAGCAAATAATTATTACTCACACTTTGTCTTGTCTCCTAATAAATAATGTTTAGAAATTTTTGTATCAAATTTAATGATAAAAGGGAATGTTGCCCCGTATGTACCTTTTGAGTTAAATTGTCCATAATATACTTTTTTTATACTTTTGCAAAATATACTTTTTAGGTTTTTGATTCTCAAAAATATACCTTTTTGATTTTAAATTATGTCCACATGGACAATTTTATTGTTTTTTTGTATACGGTTGATAATTTTATTGTTTTTTGTCTACTGTATACATAATTCATTAAGTATGTCTATATGAGGCAATTTTTGTTCATTGTATACATAATTCAGTAAATATATCTATTATAGACAATATTACTATTCTTGAGAGACACAACTATAAATTATGTTCCCAATTGTAGTAATGTAAAATTCAAAGGTATATCTTGCACAAAAGTTTTAAAAAATATATTTTAGACAATTTAAAACTTAAAAGTACATTTTGGACAATTTTTTCTATTTTATTTGTTTTGACTATTGGTAATCTACAAAATGATCTTTTATTAGTTGAATGATTGTTAAATAAATGTTAAAATAATATTTTAAATTAAAAACAAAAAGTAAATTAGTTCTTAGTTTATATATAGAAACCTTTAACATCATCTTATTTTTATTTATTTTTGTTAACATTAAGTCACAACAGACCGGCCCATTAGTCAAGTTCTTATATAATATAGGCAGCATGACTCGATCTTGAATGTATAAATACGCATATCTTCAATGAACTTATACATGCCACTAAACTAAATGCCACCTTCTAACAACGTCTAATTTGACACAAGAAAATATTTATCTAAAACTTAGACGACATTATTGATTTCAAAAGATGAAGTTAGCACATTAACATTCTACTCTATAATCATATCCACACAACTTCTAGTCGACGAGTAGTATTAAACAGGTAGATTGAGTGGTCAAATTTGGCATATAAGTCAAATTATTCATCATCCGGGTTAAATTAATGAGTTTGACAGATAAAGACTTTTACATAAATTGATCATATTCATAGTCAAACAATTCATTGTTTTGTTTAGTCTTACACAACACAATGATGTACCATTAAAAATCAAAAAGCAGTGAAAATAATCAAGAGAATAATCATCGTTCTCACTTTCTCCTTCAATATAAATGGTTAACTACGACTTATTGGTCCACTTACAATTTACACACAAACAAGTTAGAAAGCTAATTTGGATTATCTTTGGAAGCTTACCTTAGATTGGTCTTTCCATGTGACCAAATCCAATAGACTGATTACTTCTTTTGTCAACCTACATCGATTAAAAATTAAAAACAGTCCATTAAGAACATAGTGATAAAGTAAAGTCCCAATTGCCAAAGATCTTTAAGCTTGGTTTAGCTAAGATCGGTATTGGGCCACGTGAAATGAATAGGATTATGGCTCTCAATTTTTCAGCCCATAAACAACAAGAACTTGCATTTTATTTCTCTTTCCACGGCCTGGCAGAAACAATTTAAAAACGTTACGCGTAACAAGACGAGACATATTCAAGCTGATCAGAAAACTGTCACACGTAGTAATTGGCCAATCTTAATATATGAAGCCATTAAAAGAATCATATAAATATGTTTATATTAAATAAGCAAAAAAACTAATCATTCGCGATGTGATAAGTCCACTAAAGCCATGCACACTTGTACGTTTAAGGTTCGAGTCATATCGTCTACATTATACAAGAATTTGGCTAATGCACCGACTAATTTTTGCCATAAAAAAGCAAAACAAATCATTCGAACATCCAAAATGTACCCGTGCATGTCTTATAAATATGTTTTAGGTTGGATTTGTATTATAAAGTACTAATAAACGTGAATTAGGGTTCATTTACAAAAACGAGTTTGTGAGCTCTTAAAATATGAAAAAAGTTAAATCAAAGAATTGTTAAAGGAAACAAGAAGACAGATGTTACATATCAAAAAACTCATCAAATACGGAAAGCATCGAGAATATGAATTGATGTTATTGTCCCATACCACTTTACACATTACGTAATTAATTGAATCAACTAAAATAAATTTTATTAATGCTAATTAGGTGACCTTACTTTGATTAGTTCGGTTTTAATTACGAATTGAACAACCCTAGTTTGCCCTAACCTCAAAGGTAAGCTAAAAAATTCAAATTAAGTAAACATTAATAAAAAGTTTCATATTTTTCTCGGCCAACTTCGAAATTTATTTAATATATATAGCCTTCAATATAAATATCTCTTTTTGTTTTTATTTTTGTAACAATTTGTAAAAAGAGTAGAAATAATTGGTTCATTGAATAGTGAGGTTTCTTGGGTAATATGTCTGTTGCCCATGAAATCAAAAGCCCACTTTCACACATTTCCAATTGAATAACAATATCATTACACATTGTCCAAAGAGTACAGCACAAGTGGCATCTTACATGTGGAACGTGATTAATACTTCTTTTTTTTTCTGTCTGTGACGACCAATTTAAAGATTTTTTCTATGATAAAAAAGAAAGAGTTTAAAGACAAGATATTTACGGAATTTAATGAGACAAAAGAAAAAAGAAATAGAGAATAGGAAGGAACATCAATGTCAGTGCAGTGAACCTTTATCTGTAATCTTGCGGCCACTCAACTAACACATCTTAAACCGTACACGTCACCCTCTCTCCTTTCCCTAATCGGACTTTTTCTTCCTCTACGTGTCTTTCATCTACCCGTTTCTTCTTCTCGTGGGACCTTTTTTTATTTATCGGATGGATTCTCTCATGTTCTTTAGTCGTCGTTGCATTATTATGTCCATCAATATAATTCACTATCAGAAACTCTCTCTTTTATTTTATTTTTTAATAACGCGACAACACAACTAAATGTGTTTTCTTTTCTTCTATTATTCTGGTCAATTAACTATGACTTTTTTTTGGTTGATTTAATGGACTTCTATTACCTTAAACTCTTATTTTTCTTTAAGTAATTATATTATATTAAAGAAAAATATGAAAAATTTGGGAAAGATAGATTTATAAATTTTAAATTATTTTTGTATAGGAAAATATGAACCTAGATCATATCCATAAATATCCTATATGTATATATAATCTCTACTTAATAAAACGGAGGTCCTTTTTTTATTGAACCTTAATTTGTAAAAATTTAACAAAAACCCCATTTCAAAATTTTGGTTTTGATCCCTTAATTTTCATTTACTACTAAGAACCCTTTTTCGGTTACATAAGTAAAAAAAAGGAAAAAAAACGACTTTTCAAAAGCGACATAACAAATACACACGATCTCTAATCTTTTTCTCTTCCCATTTTAAAATTTTCTTAACTCACGTTTTCTTCAAATTGATTCTTCTTTTGTGGAAAATCTTTTATAACGAACATATCTTTTTGATATGTTATAAGTTTAAAAACAAAGAGAATTTTCTTTAAAAAAATTTATGTTGTGGATTGAAGGTGTTCTCCTGTTTCTGTGAGAGTTTTCATGGCTATTTATCAAATGATAGTGAAAGAAGAATTTGAATTAAAAGGTACTCTGTCTTTCTTCTTCCTTTTTGCTTGATTCTTTTTACCGTCACTTTTTTTCTTCATTTATTCGCTAACGTTGTTTTCCATCTCGTCCACGATTTGAATTCATATCCATTTTTTTCGCTAACTTCTTATTTGCTATATCCTATTATTCTTCTCAACATCTCTCTCATTTGGCTTACATCTACTCATTTTCCTTCAGTCTGATAATTTAGTCTGTATCTATTTAAAGTTGAATTTTAAGGTATTTGATGTTCTTGATGATAATATTGCGAATTTTGATGGTTTCTCAGGTCTACTAAGAAGAATCATCAAATAGAAGATAGAGTTGTGAGTTGTTACAAATGGAACTGATTCAAATATATGCAACATATTTGAACTAACGATTGGTGAGAATTTTCCTTTTATTTTCTCCAAAATTACTCCGCAAATATCTATGTCGCCACGATGAGTTTCTTCCAAAATACAGTGGCTACATCATTGAACATAAAATCGAAGAGTTGATTTATCCTCTAATTTTCAAAACGTTTCTATAATATTATGTCAAATGTATAATTACTTCGGATGGTAGTCTATGCAGACTTGCAGGTACTTTTTCAGGGTTTTCTTTCTCGTGAAAATAAGAAATGAATCATTAAGTTTCCATTGCCTTGATGATGCTAATTTCGATATATCTGTAACACCTTCTGTAATTATATTTATATATATATAAGAAGACATTATTGAAGATCAGCTTATTTCTCTCTTTTTTGTAAACTTTGCCTTGCTTTTGACTCAAAGGAGATGCAACATTTTATCAGGTAATTACCGTGCCAACTGAAATGCGCAGAGCCATGGATTAAAGTGAAGTTTGAGAAACGAGAAGCAAGCCAAAGTTCAAGTAGTTGCATCTCCTTTGATTCGTTTAACAAACAAACCAAATGCAAACATTGAAGATATTGGTGAGCCTGAGAAAGTGATTGCTTCTCTTGGTCCTTTTGTCATTGGAAACTCTTATGACTGATGAAGTTTGGGAGACTTCAATTGAAAAACTTGGAGATCAAACAGAAAAGATTAAATGACCCACAACAAATGGTTGCTTCTCTGAAATAAATCAATCAATTAACTATTTCACTGTTTAATGTCTTCTTGTGTTATTATTATGTCAGTACTATAAGTACGATTTGGAGACACCATTTGCAGTGATGGGAAGTCACAATCTGGCAAAAGCGACAGCAAAGGGAAACACAATGGTTCTGTTTGTTGTGAGTGTTACCGAAAAGCAATGGCAGAGATCATAGTAGATTCTTCAAGCCATTCTTGATTCCTTTCAACAGTAAATCAGAGTTATTGTTGTAACTCTGGTCTCAAGAAAACTAAAAAGCAAACGGTTTTGCTTTAAGGAATGGCTGTGTGTTGTACATTCAACTCGGATTATTTATATATTTTATAATAAACACAAAGAGAGAAATAATTCGGATTTACAAAAGATTAAATCAGTTTCACCATCGGACTCTATTCTTATATTGTTGTAGATATCTATTTGGCAGAAACATGATTGTAATTATACTTATATACATGTAAAACAACTAGAGGAACTGTTGTTATCTTTCTCTATAAGACATTTATATTTACTTAAGTATATAATTATTTTTAACTATCGGATATAATCGTTTAAAATGGTTGGAAGTTCGCAATTGTTGACATAATCGTTTAATATGCCATAGTTGTTTACAGCCCAATCTTACGTGTTACATGCCCCCAACAATTGCTGTTATAATATGGCATATTATACAAATTAGGAGTACATATGTTTGCTATCATTATGAAGTTATGCTTATGTGTCGTGTATACTATTTCTATTTAAATATTTATTAACTTATTACTACTAATATTCTGTGCGTCTAAGTTTCATTAATTTAAATACATGTTTTACTCAAAAAAATTTATACAATTACTTTATTAAACATCCGTTAAAGTTTTTACCTTTTTTAGTTCAAACCAAAACTAGACTTTACAAATATGGTACATATTTTAAATTGGTACACAATATTAATTATATCGATTGTTATATTTCATAAAAAACCGAATATGCAAGTAAAGACGTAAATATATCCACAACATAAATTATTTATTTATATAAACAGACCAATTAATTAATATCATGAAATTCAAATAACTTCGCACCACCAGCACGGGTAGCATCCTAGTTTTCATATATCTAAGATTCAAAATTGGTATTCCTTTTTTTTTCGAAACATAAATGAAGTGATTACTAAACCGTTTGTTTGTTTTGTATGCTAACAAATACAAGCAATGGTTTTGGTTTTAAGTTTGACTAAGAATGGTTTTCAAGATAAATAATTTTTAATTAGTGGTCGAATAAATGAAACGAATCCTCTTAATTTATTATTATTTAGATATTTTTAACCTGTGATATATATCTTTCATTTTTCCGAAATATAATAACCTTCAATTCTTTCTTATCTTTTATATAGATAAAGCATTGTTCCTATACTGAAAATGACAGAAATTTAAAATTATTCTTAATGTTCTATATTTGATTGGTTTATGATGGTGTAGGTTGAATTTTAGTTTTATGATTAGAAATTGAGAATAATGTTTTACCACAGATTCCCCTAACATAAAAACAAAGAATAATACTACTAATAATGTGTAGAATTAGTGCAGATTAAGTATACGTGAAATAAATATATTGCCAAATACAAGATTAGCTCTGATTTTGACACGTATTTTAGACTAATCTATTTAATTCGACAAGTCATCTTATGAAATTAATATAATTCATTAAAACTGATGACCTAACTAAAGTTAAAAGCAAAAATCTTTTGTTTGACAAAAAAGAAAATATACTTTATTTTATTAAATAACACGAAATTTGAAAAACACTTTTTTATTGCTTTATTGTTTTTTGTGAATATTGAAGAAAGGAGGAAACATCTCCCCTTATTATGAGAAGAATACAGAATAAATAAAATATGTTTATGTAATAAATAAAAAGATAAATCTATTAAAGTGTACATAAATAGCAGATTTGAAGCAATGGTTGTTCTTGTCTTTCCTTCTTATTTCCTCTTTTATTTCTGTCTCTATTTCACCTGTGAATAAGGAAGAAGAAGAACAAGGAAAAGAGTCTTCTTTCTACTTTTTTAGGTAGATGAATCTAGAAATCGTTTTAGTTGGAAATTAATTGAAGAGAGAGAGATTACAGAGCCTTTAAGAGGTTGTAACGAATTACCCACAATCCAGGAAACCCTTATTGAAATTCAATTCGTTGTTTTTTTTTTTCTGTGTGGTTGATTTTCCCGGGAAAAGTTTGGGTTTCTTTATCTGTTTTTTTAGGAGGATTCATGGGTTTCTTGTCTACTTTATTTCTAATAAAGTTGTTCTCTTAAATTTCTGTAGAAATTTTTATTTTTGTTTTCTTATAGATCAATCATCTTTAAGAAAGAGAAACAGAAGAAATATAATTAAAGCTTTGCTTTAATTTTCTGTGAAATCCAGAGTCAAAGAGTTAAGTTTCCCGTTAATGGAGGAAATATCTCCGGCGATCGCTGGGCCTTTTAGACCTTTCCAAGATTCCCAGATGGGATTTGGTGGAATCAGATTGGCTAAAGGTTTCTGTAACGGAGATTCCGAGAACGGAGTTTCATTACCAGAGAGTTCATGCTCTGTTTCTGGATCTCTTGGAGCTGAACCTAGGAAAATTTCGATTTCTCGGATCAATTCTCCTAATTTAAACATGAAGGAATCAGCAGCAGCAGATATAGTTGCTCAGATCGCAGCCGGAGAGGAGATCAACGGTTCAGATGAGTTTGAGACTAGATCGACGGTTCAGAGCGAGAAGAAGATACTCAGCAGAACAGAGAGTAGGAGTCTGTTTGAATTTAAGAGCGTTCCTTTGTATGGAGTGACTTCGATTTGTGGAAGAAGACCTGAGATGGAAGATGCTGTCTCTACAATTCCTAAATTCCTACAATCTTCTTCTTCAATGGTAGATGGTCGTTTTAATCCTCAATCAACTGCTCATTTCTTCGGTGTTTATGACGGTCATGGTGGTTCTCAGGTAACTAAATATCACCGATTTGGATCTTAAGATTAGATTTTTTACAGTTCTAGAATCTGATTTGGAGTTGTTGTTTAGGTAGCGGATTATTGTAAAGAGAGGATGCATTTAGCTTTAGCGGAGGAGATAGAGAAGGAGAAACCGTTGCTCTGCGACGGTGACACGTGGCAGGAGAAGTGGAAGAGAGCTCTTTTCAATTCGTTTCTCAGAGTTGACTCAGAGATCGAATCTGTCGCACCGGAGACTGTTGGGTCAACGTCGGTGGTCGCTGTTGTTTTCCCGACTCATATCTTTGTCGCTAACTGTGGTGACTCTAGAGCCGTTCTTTGCCGTGGCAAAACTGCACTTCCATTATCCGTTGACCATAAAGTAAGCATACACAGACTCTAGATCTATAGTTTGTTTGGCTGTGTTAGGTTTATTTGATCCTTAATCTGTGTTAAGAGTTTTATGAATCAGATTTTGATGTATGTTTTGTATTATGTGTGTAGCCGGATAGAGAAGATGAAGCGGCTAGGATTGAAGCTGCAGGAGGGAAAGTTATTCAGTGGAATGGAGCTCGAGTTTTCGGTGTTCTCGCCATGTCTAGATCCATTGGTAAGCTTTGCTTCTATTCTACTTTCTAAAAAGCATCAATAGAACTCTTTTTGCTTACAAACTATGTTACATCATGACAGGTGATAGGTACTTGAAACCATCAATCATTCCTGATCCGGAAGTGACTGCTGTGAGGAGAGTTAAAGAAGATGACTGTCTGATTCTAGCAAGTGATGGAGTTTGGGATGTAATAACGGATGAGGAAGCTTGTGAGATGGCTAGGAAGAGGATTCTCTTGTGGCATAAGAAGAACATGGTGGCTGGAGATGCGTCATTGCTCGCTAATGAGCACAGAAAGGAAGGGAAAGATCCGGCCGCCATGTCTGCGGCTGAGTATCTATCAAAGCTGGCTTTACAGAGAGGAAGCAAAGACAACATAAGTGTTGTGGTGGTTGATTTGAAGCCTCAGAGGAAATTCAAGAGCAAACCCTTGAACTGAGGAAGAGGGTCCTTTTTCTTTATTTTTCACATGAATATGGGTCTCTCAAAAGATAAAACTATTACTAATAATTTGTGTTTATTTTAAAATTATTATTTTTTAAAACTAACATGTTATAATCATATGAGATAATGCCAGCTTAATGTGTTAAGCTCTTTGTTTTTAACATCCTAAAAAAGCCCCTTGTAATTTTTCTTCCTGGGCTAATTGTAATATGGTTACAACATACAATACATTAAAATGTAGTTTTACCGTTTATGCAGATCATTTTTAATGTTTTTTAACCATTCATAGCTCAAACCTAAAATCTATTACAGTATATGGAACGATATTACCTATAATCAAATCCTATAAAAAGATTGAGTTTATAACCACTTGGTATTGATCAAATCGTTTTCTATTTAGATCATTTTTAAGTATATCAATAAGCAAAAAATGTCTCTCATAAGTCATACATCTCGTACCATCTGATCTAGTGTAAAGAAATCAACTTGATGGTGAAAATAGTGTTTAAACTGGGTTCTAGTTAGCAAGTGGGGGAATCAATGATCCTGCAGCGGTGAAGTAAGCTGAGAGATTCGTATCCAAACCGTCAAACTTGCTCACGAACTTGTGTTCCTATTCACCAGGAATTGCCAAAACAATGAAAACCGTTAGTAATGATCCGATACATTACAAGAAGAATGACACAAAGAGTCTTAATATGATTTACACACCAGAAGCTCCTTTGCCGATTTTCTGTCTCTTGGATCTTTTTGTACACTACACGAATTTAAGAATCATTTCAAATGCCAACTCGTTACAGTAAGAAAAGAATGACATGAAACGGTTGGGAAAATCAGTCTCACCATTGCGAGATGAAGGAACAAAACTCTGGAGAAAACAGATGAGAAGGTGCAGT
The DNA here is from genome assembly GCA_900406405.1 of Lepidium africanum. Lineage (NCBI taxonomy): Eukaryota > Viridiplantae > Streptophyta > Magnoliopsida > Brassicales > Brassicaceae > Lepidium > Lepidium africanum. The sequence goes on along the minus strand of OVAX01002028.1, from coordinate 16,585 downwards.
TGGAGGTGGGTCTTCAATAATGGTGTCTACAAGCTCGTACACGCTGCTCCATCCCTTCAAGTGTTCTGGTGGAGTATACGGAAATTTACCAGTTGCACATTCGAGTAGAACCAGTCCCAAGCTCCATATATCACTCTTGTAATTGTACGCATTCCCACTCCCGCTGATTCTCTCTGGCTGCAAAACATAATAATACAAGCAATTCAAATAACTGGAACTAGAAACTGAGTATGTGTGTATATTGAGTGTTAAGAGGTGAATGGAAGAGACTTACAGACATATAGGGGTAAGTTCCCACGACAGAATTAGCTAGACTACTCGTGCTTGTCAAAATCTTGCTAACACCAAAGTCTGTGATCTTGACTTCACCTCTATGATTAATTAGCAAATTTGAAGGCTTCAAGTCTCGATGAATGATCCTCCTCTCATGGTGAATATAGCAAAGGCCTCGAAGCACCTGCATTTTGTAGCATAGAAGGCCTAGTTATGTCTTTTCTTAGAAAAGGTAAGTAGAAACCAGTAGAGATGTTTTGAAGATTTTGCGTAGAGTACTCGCTTGCAGATGACAGATAGCATGTTTTCAGGAACTTTTCCGACTTTCTTTAACAAGTCTGCAAGTGATCCACCATCCATAAACTCCAGTATGATTGAAACAAGACCATTATGGTAGAAAGACTGATAACATGAGACTAGATATGGACATTGTGAGCTCAAGTTTATTTTCAGCTCCTGAGAAATCGCCTTACATGTTGATTCTTCTGTGTTCAATTTAATAACCTGTAATGAATATTCTATTCAGCCAAGAGAAAGAAAAAAGAAGCTAACACATACATTACATATAAACACAGAGAAACAGACAAATCGACCTTAAGAGCGAAAAACTGTTGAGTCAGTTTGTGTTTCACCAACTGGACATTACCACTGCTTCCTTTGCCAATGACTTTGATCACTTCAAGATCTAGCAAACTCAATTGGTTCTCCAATGGCTTGATAGGAGGTGGCTGCAAAACCAAAAACAACAAAAAACATCCAATATATTCATAGATACTAAGTAAGAGAGGAGAGCAGAGATCTCAATTTCAAAAAGCAAGGGTACAGACACTTACAGCTCCAGGTTCAGACTGAGACACGGTCTGGATTCCATCTCTGTTCACTCGAAGATCTCCATCCTTGAACGTTCCACTCTGTGTCCTATCCAATTTTTCAATGTTAGAAAACTCATTTGACACAATTTCATTTTGTAACAATGGAAACACAAAAGACGATAATCACTTGTGGTATTCTTAAACAGTGAACTCTGTATCACCAACTGATGCAACGTTAGATTCCTAACCAGAATTCTAAATACTAAGAGCACGAGTTACCACAAAAATTTGCAGATACAAAGAATCCAAAGTTAAAGAGAGACAGAGAAGAGAGTTACAAAAATTTGGAGATGGATTGCTCAGGAGGTGGAAGAGAGATGGGATTAGGGCTCAATCTGCCTCGATTCATGTCTGAATTTGGAGATCAAATCGAGTACACAAAGTAGCAGAGAAATACAGATACAGAAAGTTCGAGATCAGAAAGATAGAGCTTAGAAGAGAAATGACGAACTGTAGCTCATTACTATGAAGAAGAAGACGAAGACGAATTGGTCGTTGACTTCTCATTGACTAATATTACAATTAAATTTTCTTTCCTTTTTTTTTTATTGTCAACAAATTTGTTTCATTAAAATTGTTGGATCAAAATCACTGCAGTGTTCACATTGAGAGAGGCTATTATAAAACAAAATAAGGAATCTCTTTAGCAACCACCACCAATTAACAGAAAAATATTATTTAAACTTTTCTTTTATCAACAAGAGCCTATCTATATTTCAATCTCATCATATCTCTAACAACATCACAAGAAACAATACAATTCCCTAAACCAAATACACTTTTTTATCTTTAAATTAGTATCTTAATTTCAAAAGAAAACTTATAAAAAGATCTTCAAATTTTTAACTATAGCAATCGGAACTAAGCAATTAGATTTTACTATTTTATTACTCATTAAATCTGACAACGATGGTGATTACGAGATCGATTAGTAATAGATGTAGTTTTGAGTATGTTGCAATAGGATTTGGGATGTAAATTTTTTGGCCGTAAATTATTTTGTTATAGGTATTTTGGTGGTAATATATTTTTGTTATAAGAATTTATATTTGTAAAGCTTATACATTTTGGTTTTAGATTTTCAGCTATTTACAACCAAAAACATTTCATAAATAAATAAAAAACAGTTTTGTAGAGTAACAAAGGCAAAAATTAGATCCAGAGCATGATTGAGTTCTCTAAATTTTCTTTTGTTTTCTAAAGTTACAAAGACAGTTGCCAATTACACCTTATGATACCTTATATATTAAAGTGGGAGACACTTTCATTTAGACTATGTTATAAACTATATGATAAAATTAATAACCCATAAAAATAGGCTTTGTTATAGACATTTATTTAAAAAAAATCTAAATTAATAAAGATTTAATGAAAAAACATTTAAAAACCTAAAATGAAAAAAATCAGTTACAAATTCGGTTATTGATTCAGTTCTAGTTCTGGTTTAAATTCGATTTTCCTGGTATATAGATTTAGGATACATTTTGGTATTCTATCGGGTTCGGTTAATCTAATTCGGTATTTCCTTATTTTGATTTAAGACATATCCAAATATTTTTATTGTTTTGATAGAGTTTGGTCTGGTATAAATCGAGTTCGGGTTCAAGTATTTATATATAGATTTTCAAAATTAAAAAAAAATTAATAGAAAAGCTCTAAAAAAATTTGTTCTTGATTTGGTTCGGGTTCATGTTTATGTTTGGTTTTTCAAATACATAGATTAAGTATCTATTAAGGTTATTTATCATGTTCGGTTCGGGTTCGGTTTCTCTAATTCAGGTTAATTTCAATTCAGATTTTGGACCTCTAAAACAACATTCAAAATATCAACATGGGTTTAGGAACCAAATAAACTCGGTTGCAAAAATAATCAAATCTCACGCTATAGCGTGGGTATAAACCTAATAAATAGATTAGTTCAATCCAATTATATTTGTGTGAGAAATCCGATCTAGCTTGGTTGAGTTTCCATACCAACAAATAAAATTTACATTATAACTTTTCATATAGAAAGGAAATAAATATATTTTTTATTTATGATAAATTAAAGATCCGGAAAACAATTTCATTTAGATTATGTAAACTTTATGATAAAATCTAACCTAAGATTAGTAACAACCCTTAAAAATAGGTTAAGATAAATTTTGTTACATATTTTAATACAAAAATTCAAAATTAATAAATTTAATGGAAAAAACTTTAAGAAGTTAAAGTTTAATAAAAATATATCGGTTATTGATTTGATTTCGGTACCTGTTGGATTCAATGTTCCATATACATATATTTAGGAAACATTTTAGTATTTTGTCGGATTCGGTTAATCTAATTTAGTTTGGTATAGACCGAGCTCTAGATCGGATATTTTATATAAAATTTCAAAATAAAAAAAGTTTAAAAAGTTAAAATTTAATATAAAAAAATATATCGGTTATTGATTCGGTTTTGGTATGGGTTGGATTCAATGTTCCAAATACATATATTTAGGAAACATTTTGGTATTTTGTTGGAGATACATATATTTAGGAAACATTTTGATATTTTGTTGGATTCTGTTCATCTAATTTAGTTTGGTATAAACTGAGCTCTGAATTGAATATTTTATATAAAATTTCAAAATTAAAAAAGTAATAGAAAAACTCTAAAAAGCAAAAAAATTGATTCTTGATTTGATTTCGGTTCTGCTTCAGATTTGATTTTTCGGATACATAGATTTAGAATCCATTTGGGTATATTATCGGTTCGATTTTTCTAATTTAGATCGATTTCGGTTCAGAAAAAACAATAATTCGAAAACAATATTTTAAAGTATCAACACATATTTTAAAATATCAACACAGGTCTAACAAGGTAAATCAACGCGATTTTGAAAACCAATCAAAACAATCGAATCATGCGTTATAACGCGGATATAATTCTAGTAGTTATTTTAAAGTGTCCAGCTTTGCGATTAATTTTCTAGGAGAAATTGTCTTTTCTTCTGATAAACTTATTTGGGATTGCCTTATAGTTTATAGATGATGAATAACTTACTAATAATTGTCATATTCGTACCCAAAATAAAATAATAATAAAATGTCATAATCATGAGATTAGTTAGCTACAATTTCGCACTGAAGGAATCAAATAAAATGATAGAATTATGATATGCTGATCGAGGATGTCTAGGTGGACTTACATTAACACTAAAAAAATCGCTATATTTATCTGTTTTTTCTTTCCTTTTTCTTTTTTCGATGAAGCACATTAATCTATTTTTAGTTATACAAAATCAATGTGTCCATCATTTAGCAACTAGGATATTATCGATGTCGAATTGGTCTATATATCGCTCTAGTCCGGAGTTCGTTCAAACTATTGTAACAAATGATATTGTATCCTAATTTACAAGTGATAAAGTTGGAAAAAAAAGTACTTAGTCGAAGAATGGTCTAATAGTTGAACTAGAAGTTGTATGAGATTGCAAATGAAACAAAGAAAGAAGTGTCTAAAGAAAGTTCAAAAAGGTTACCAAACAAAATAAAAAATAAAAGATTTATTTTCCTATTAACATCACAAAACCAATTATTAAAGCAGTGGAATAGTATTATTTCCATTGAATTTATTTGCATAATACCAATTATTTCCTTCCAAACAATTATTACACATATATACAAGTATTTTTATCTACCAATCGAATTCTTGTAAGAATTGTCAATAGATTATTTTTATATATAACCAAAAAAAAAATTTTTTGATTGAAAGCTCGTAAATTTTTTTAAAAATTTGCTTATTTTCTAAAACAATTATCATTTCATATCACCATATAACTAAAGAAAGTAAAGAAAAATGGTTTAAAAGAAAAGAAAAAAAAATGAGAAATTAAATTTGTGTCAAATTTTAATTTTAATTTTTTTTGGTTTTGGAAAAAAACTTATATTTTTTTGGTAATCGGAAATAAACTTATATTTTGAAATAAAATAAAATTTCTAAAACGATTTCTATAATTAAATCATTTAATTAATTATAAAAAGGAACCAATCAAAAAACGTCGAGCTTATAAATAACACATTTCTAGATAAACCCGCCAAAAAATCTGTCTTTACATTTTACTGCCTAAAAAAAAAAAAAGAGAAAATGATCGAAATAAAGTATGAAACCGCATACGGTAATTTTTTTATAAAGAAAACATTATTCCACTAAAATATAAATTTAAGATTCTAATATACGAAATATTTTAGAAATATTATATTACATATTATTTTATATTTTATATAATTAACTTACATTCTAAAGATAAACAATATGAGTTGAAGGTGTCTTTTTTTATTAACAAACTACTGTAGTATTTTTATACAGTATAAATTAACAGAGAAATATATAGTGGAAGAAGAAGAGTTTGGTTACTCATTATTTTTTTATTCCCGGAAAAAGAAAAAGAGACAAAGTTGCTTTTGGTAAAAGAAAAACGAGGACTCTCTCCCTCAGACTTCAATTTTCTTCTTTGCTCTTTTACGCATTTAACGCTGACGAAGTTGAACAATCGGTTGTTGAAGAAGAACGAGGGCACCGACGACTCTCGCCTTTCAGATCTCTTTTTGCGAGATTCACCTCTTCTCTGTTCGAATTTTGGCTTTTAAATTAATACCCTTGTAAGTTATCTTCTTCCTTTTCCCCTTCACTTCCCGAAGCGATCTCTAGCTCGTTTATGAAAGCTGGATCGTTCAACTAGTGGATTTCAACTTTTTACTCTTCTTTTTTTTCTTGTCAATTTAGAGGGAATAATTTGATCAGGGCTCTGGGTTTTTCATGATTCTTTTTCGCTGATTCTAGTTTCTTGTGGGTTTGATTGCTGCTAGGGTTTCGCTTGAAGCATTTTTCGTTTGAAATCCACCTCTTAAGATTTCCTTACTGAAATTCATTTATATTGGTGTTTTTTGTTGCAGGCAATTTGAAGATCTTGTGGGTCACAACCCACAAGCAAGAGCTTGGCATTGATCAACGCTCCTTTACTGTAGAACCGACGTATGGCAGAAAGTAATGATCTTCTTCCCTCTATGTCTCGTGATCATATTGCTCCTCTTTAAGCTGTTTGATTCGGTAGGTAGTTCTTGGTAGAGGATCATTGAATTATTATCCAAATGTGGCAATTAAGTAGTGTTTACAAGTTGTAAGTGATTGTCTTTAAACAGCCGAAGTTCATAAACAATGACTTCCAGAAAAAGAGACATGGCCTTGGATGAGAAAACATTGAGTTGACTGATCCTTCTCATTTCTTAAGTGATTTTTAAGAAGAATCCGCCATATAGTTTCCGTGTCTTGAGATTAATCTATATATTATTTGCAGCTGTTAAGGAGCGTGGAGATGGAACCGGAAGTGCAGAGGTGGTAAAATCCATGGATGATTATAAGCATGCCAGTCTCGTGAGACCAGCTGCTAAGTACTACTCTGCACTTAAAGGTAGCATCACCATTCAGTCATTCACCTTAAAGTCCAATCTCAATACATAAGAAACTCTTTCAAGATGTACCGACCCTTTAAGTCTGTTCAGTTTAAAACTTCTGCAATTTTTGATTTTTGCACGTTTTCGAAGAGCTAAGAGACATTGGTTCTGTATGATAGATGCTATGGTTTGTGGGAAAGGAAGATATACACTTGTAAAAGACGTGGAGGAGGTAGAAAATGGAGTATATGACAGACGTCTTCCATGCTTTGGTTGTGGAATCGGATGGTTCTCGTAAGTAGAATATTAGTTTTTCTTATTAAGTCCATGCAGCTTCACAATATCCAATTTGATTAACCTGCTACTATCTCTACTTTGATAGCTTTCTCCTGGGTTTTGTGTTCCCTTTCTTGTGGTACTATGCGACATTTCTCTATTTCGGGAACTACTACCGCAAGGATCCTAGAGAAAGAGCCGGCCTTGCTGCTTCCGCAATTACTGTAAAAACACTTTTTCTCTCCCGCTCTTCTGTTTACATTTCGGTCGAAATGTTGATGATGAAATCTGGGAATTTTGCAGGCGATGGGATTCTCCCTCTTGCTACTGGTGGTTGTTTGTTTCAGGTGGTTTTAATGCATTCTTACTTATACGCCATAAGCTCCACATATATATAATGGAAGTCCCATACTTGTCAAACAGAGGAGGGACTTAGATATATCTCTGTGTACATTCATATACAAATCCTAAATAAAGCTATTATACGTTTTTGTTTTTGTCAAGCTCTGTATTATTATTCCTCCGAATCTACAGTTTGTGTACAAAGAGCAGAAAATAAAAGATAATTGAGTAACTGTTTGTATCCTTCTTAAGCTGATTGCAGAACCACGGTTTTCTTTTCAAAAACGAAATCTTACAAAAAGTTGATACGGATGGTAATGAAATTGATATAATGACAAAATCAGTGCCAACATGGAAGCTTAACTGTTTAAGATTTGCTGTATACTTGGGATGACAGTACCTTCCACCTAGTTGAAGGGTTGTGAGTTGGTATTTTGCATTGAATTTGGTTTAGAAAACCAAACTTGGGCCTTATTAATTCACGGGACTAGTTATGGGCTTAAGTAAAGTGGCATATAAAACGGGATCTGTATATAAAACACTCGTTTAAGCAAGAAAGAGAGTGAAGAGGATGAACGTAAAAGGTTTTTTGGTCAGGGTTTATTCAAATCAGTGTTTGGGTACTCAAATGGTTCTGATCGGGCTGATATTTCGTGTAAAGCTTTGTGAATCATTTTATCTTTCAGATCCAACGGTAAGATTGATGTTCCAACGGCTAATTTGTCGGATTTTTTTTTTGCATGGCTGTTTGCTTCACTACGATTGCGAGTGTTGCCTTGAATGTTTTGGGAAATCTGACGGTGATATCTTCTCCGAGTGAACTTAAATTTTTCAGTGGTGTTGTTGATTAGTTTACCTAGGATTTGTACGGTAGAGATCTGATTTTGTGTCTGGAATCTTATAAGACGTAGAGTATTTAGTGACTGCATATCTCTAAGCTTTCGTATAGGTCTTTTGTTGAAGTTTCTTGTAATGGAGATTTTTCTTGTGGAACCTTAGTCTGGATCTATCTATTGAACAGGGAAGACTACGGTCCTGTAGTTTTTAGAGTTGTTACTGCCCTTGTTCACTGTTAGGGAGAAAAAACTCTATTCCACTGTGCCTTTGTGTTCTTGTTGCCCAACATAAATGTATATAAAGATGGGTCTGAGATAATTTGGATTGATAAGGTTGTTTCATATGTGGGATGTTTTTGATGCAGTTCTTGTGATGGGGAACAATGTGAAGAAGAACAATTCAGAAGCCAAAGCTGGTTCTTATTCACTAGAAAAATCACGTCTTGTGACCCAAATCAAGCCTTCGAATCAACTAGGGAATGCTGTGGTACCAAAATCTCGTCTTATGCATTTTGGTTTTGATCTTATTTTTGTTTGGTTTAGAAAAAGACTTGTTGCAAATGTAATCGGATGTTAAGCATAATATAATTTCGATTGTTAAACAAGTCAAGTTGTCTGAACTTCTGTTTTGGATCACTTGTTTCTACTGCAGTTATTACCTATATGGGGTCATTTTGATTGGTTTATGAAATTAAAGAAAGTTTTATGAGAAAATGTTTGTACAGCTTAATTTCATTAGAAAATGATTGAATTTATTTTCTTTTTTGGTAGAATCGAAGATGTAGATATCAAACATCACCAAGCCAAACCGAATTTGTTACTTTAAAACTTACACATGCCGGCATCATCAACAAAGTACTAATTAACATGTCAAATTCAACAATCATAAAATTTTCCGTATTTATCGTATAAAAATTAAAATAGTATATATATATATATATTTCAAAAAAGATATTTATCTCTATCAAAACTTATTTATCTTTATTTATAATCATAACAAAAAAAAGATGTAAATTAAAAATCTTATTATATAAAGTACAATTCTCAAAATTACTAATCTTATTATATAAATTACAGTTTCTCAAAATTACTAATTAACAGAATTTTTTCCACGTGTCAAATCCAACCATCATAAAATCTTATTATATAAAGTACATTTTCTCAAAGTACTAATTAACATGATTCTTCCACGTGTATCTCATAAAAATTAAAATAATATATATTTCAAAAAAGATATTTATCTCTATCAAATATTATTTATTTTTATTTACAATCCTAACATAAAAAAATGTAAATTAAAAATCTTATAATATAAAGTACAATTTCTCAAAGTTACTAATCTTATTATATAAACTACAATCTTATTATATAAAGAAGGGTTTCTCAAAGTTAGTAATTAACAGGATTCTTCCACGTGTCGAATCCATCGATCATAAAATTTTTGGTGATATATTTAAAACAATCTTATTATATAAAGTAAGATTTCTCAAAGTTACTAATTCACAGATTTTACCACGTGTCAAATCCAACGTTCAACAAAAGTTTCGTATTTGAATATTAAAAATAAATTAAAATATATTTTCAAATTATATTTATCTCTGTTAAGAAATATTTATCTTTATTCACAATTATAACACAAAAAAAAATTGTTAAAAAATTTAAATATTTTTTACTTACTAATTATAAAATAAATATAAAGCATAATAGAAGATAATCCTGATATTTAAAAACTGAATATAACTAAAAAATAAATTTACCTAAAAATTTGCATATATTTTTATAATCTTAACAAAAAATCTAATTATTTGAAGTAAAGTTTCTCAAAGTTAGTTATTAACAAGATTATTTCACGTATTAAATCAAACAATAAGAAATTTTTCATATTTATAAGTTCAAAAGTAAATAAAATATATTTATATCTATTAATATATATTTTTCCTTATTCACAATACTAACACAAAAAAAAATCATAAACTAAAAATAATTATAAATATTTATCTATTAATAATTATAAAATAAAAATAAATTTCAATAGAAGATAAATGCCATATTTTAAGAAAATATAACTAAAAACTAATTTACAAAAGAAAATTTCAAATCATTTTATAATCTTAACAAAAAAATCGTGATAGAGGATAATTGTCAATATATCTCTCTATTACTAAATATTTATCTATATAGATATTTCTAATCTACAAAAATCCTAATGCAAAATGGAATTTGTGACTACTAATTGCTATATATACATAAGCAAGCACAAATATAATTTTATGAGACTTTCGATTTTTTTAGCCCTGCAAACTTTTACAAAGAAATTTCACTACTACTTGCATCAAATTTTTTTTCATTATTAATCATGTTTTTACATTTACATCCAATGAAATCAAGACAAACAAACAAAAGACCGTAAATAGTTAAAATTAAATTTATCATTATTTTATTTACCATTAATTATTAATATCATTTCTTCTCATTAAATATAAATTTTATAGATGAACATCTTCCCATCTCAATTTTTAATCTAATTATATAAAGTTTGAACACTTAGTCTTTTTAACAGGATTGTTTCACGTATCAAATCTAACAATCAATTTTTTCGTATTTATATATTAAAAATCATTTTAAAATAACTTTTTTCTGCATTTATAAATTTTAAAGTGAAATTTTTTTCCACATGTCAAATTTCATGGATTCAAAATTTTACAGTATCCTATTATATGCAGTTAGAAACAGTTAGGTTTCCAAAAATTTTAATCAACGAGATTTTTCATGATGTCAAATCCTATTATATATCCTATTATATAAAGTTGAGTTTCAAAACTTAGTAATCAACAGAATTCATCCACATAACAAATCCAATGATTCAAAAAATTTAGAGTATCTATTATATCCTACTTATAAAGTGGAGTTTCAAAATTTAGTAATCAAAAAGATTATTCTACGTGTCAAATCCAATGAACCAAAATTTTCAGTTTTATATATATTTTTTTAATTTAAATATTTATATCTACCATGAAATATTTGTCTCTATTCACAATCTTACCATTAAAGGGATTATAAATAATTTTTTGTATCTATAATTATAAAATCTTATTATATAAGTTGGGTTTCAAAGTTTATTAGTCAACAAGATTTTTCCACGTCAAATTCAACGATTCAAAAAATTTCAGTAGTTATTAATGAGATTCTTAAATCTTATTATATAAAGTTGGAAACTTAATAACCAACAGAATTCATCTACATGTCAAATTCAATGATATAACATTTTAAAGTATCCTATTATATCCTATTATATAAAGTGAGGTTTCAGAATTTAGTAATCAATGAGATTTTTACACGTGTCAAATTCAATAATAAAATTTTTTGCAGTATTTATATGTATTTAAAAAAAATAATTTAAATATTTATATTTACCTAAAAATATTTGTCTCTATTCACAATTCTTCCATAAAAAGATNGTCTTTATTCACAATTCTTCCATAAAAAAGACTCTAAATAATTATCTTTATTTACAATTATAAAATCTTATTATATAAAGTTGGGTTTCAAATATTAGTAATCAACGTAATTTTTCCACGTCAAATTCAACTATTCAAAATTTCAATGATCTATTATATAAAGTTGGGTTTAAAATCATATTATATAAGAATTTGAGTTTTAAAAGTTAGTTACCAATGAGATTCTTAAATATTATATAGATATAATATGTGTATATATATATATATTATCCTATGAAATAAAGTTGAGTTTCAAATTAGTACTCAACAGGATTTTTAAATATTATCTAAAATATAATACGCATATATATATATATCAAAAATTTTCTAAAAAATCTGTGCATCGCACGGGTCCATATCTAGTTCGTAATAAAGGTTACTTCTAACAAATTTCTTTTATTAATATTGGACCCAAATTTAATGTTTTAATTTGAGCCAAATTAAATATTTTTGATTTATTTGTTAATTTTTTGGTCTAAATTTTTTTCTTGTGATTTGATAATTTTGTCATTAACGAACTTTTTTGTTTATTCTTTAAACTAATCATAATAGCATTTGGTGTAAATTTTTTAATATTTATTTGGATGGGCTATAGTAGACTAAAGTACAAGTATGAATGTCATAATTTACAAATGTGACAAAAAAAGAAATTTACAAATGTGGTCAACAAAGTTGAACTAACAAAACACAAGGAAAAGAGCAAAAACAATCGAAAAGTCTATGATACAGACATTCTCTGAAAATAGTGTAGAAAGAAACGCTATCAACACTTTAACAAACAAAAATTATCAACACTATACATGGAAAATTATACATAATTATAAAGAAAACGGTTTAAGATCGTACGTAGAAGATAAAACACACAGAAGTACCCTTAAGCTAATACCTAGGAGGAGAGAAATACGCAGAGAGTGGAGACAAGAGACGTCTCGGGTTGAAGAGGGACACGTGTCGCGGAGAGGCGATTCCATCGATTTTCCGGTAATCAGACACATTGATGAAGCCTTCCCTCTCTTCTCCACGGCGGTTTCTCCTCGCCGGAGAAGAGCTCACGCCGTACTTTACGAGCTTACCAATTCCCCAAGACTTTTTCTTAGCCGGAGTTTCCTTGTAAGAGTCACTCATTTTTTCACTCATGTATTGCTTTAATGCTTCTAATCCTTGTTCCACCTGTTGTAACACATCATCAGTATCGATCCAACTATATCCGACAAATCTCACAGATATAAAAGCTCGTAATATGAAAAAAATACATACCACTTCAAAAGGTGGAGAAATGAGGGGATTACCCTCGACGGAGAGTTTCTGAATGCGGCGGAGACAGCCGAGAGAGTCCGGTAAAACCGTTATTCCGTTATAACTAACGTCAAGCTCCACGAGAGATATTAACAATCCAACGGAGTAAGGTAACACCGTAAAGTGACGGAAGTTCTGGCTAACGTTAAGGACTTGAAGGTTCACGAGATTCTCTAGATCCTCGGGGAGGGATTCAAGGCGGTTTAGTCTCGCGTCGAGTACACGTAGCGACGTTAAGTGGCTAACGGAGTATGGTAACAGGACAAGCTTGTTTGAGTTGACGGAGAGTTTCGTGAGATTCGTTAGCTCGAACCCTATTGCGTCTGGGAGTCTTGTTAGCTCGTTGAAGTTTGCGTTTAGCTCTTCCAGCGATCTGCGTTTTGTTTTCTTGCGTTTGGTGTTTTGGTACATTCAATGATAAGTGAATCGGATGCAAAATATGGGTCTTACCTGCAATCTTCGATAGTTTTGGGGAGAAGTTGGAGATAATTTCCGGAGACATTGAGAATCTTAAGCTTGGAAAGACATCCAATGGAGTTTGGAAGTGTTTTTAGTTGATTAGAGTGCAAATCCAATGCCAATAAATTTAACATTCTGGCTACTAGAGACTCCGGAATTTTCTGCATTATACAAACTAAATTAATGAGTAATACAGATTTTACTTTTAAAATTTTGGAAATATGTTATATGTTTTTATTCGTGTGAAAGTAATAAAGTTTGTAATAAATTTTTGAACATTTCTGTTTTGTTTTGTCCCTTTACTCTGGCATAATTTGTTGTATCTGTAACCTTTTTTGTCTTGTTACACATAACGTATTCATACAACATCGACCAACATTAGCTTCGTTGTTTACTATAAAATTTTGTATGTATTAGTATGGACTTTACGTGTTCACACTTAGCACTACCGTATTTCCCGTTTTATCATAAACTAATTAATAATTATGCATATGCAAGAGGAAGTTTCCTTTCTTCAATTTTCTTTACAAACACTATAATTACTTTATTCTTTGCTAGTTAGCAATGATCTATCATGATTTAATTAGAGCCCACAAGGCCACAACTTTTAGATCAGTACATAAAGTCGCCAATAAATAGTTATATATATATCCTTGTTGACCTCTCGAGTCTCTAAATTAAAACCAGAAAAAATAAAAACTATTGAGCCTCGACGAATATATATAGTACTTAACGTAATTTTGTTTGTGTCAAATCTAACAGCTATATTATTCCTATATATTCTTTCACAAAATATATTTTTATAGTAATCAAAATCTGTTGATTTACTAGTCTTAAGAAATATTTAGAATTCATATATATGATCCAACATGCAGTAAAAAAAATACCTGAATATTGTTGTTGGAGAGATCGAGTTTGGAGATGGAAGCTAAGTTAATAGAGGAGGCGGAGAGAGAAGCCAAGGACATTCCGCTAAGATCGAGAGTCTTGAGAGGCTTGCTCCGACGATCTCCTTCTCCAGCTGCCGCCGCGGCCTCACCACCGTCAATAGCCGAGAAGCTTCTCCTCATCATCATCTTCTTTGGTGAAGTATTATTATTAGAATTTGGTGACATCTTATTAAAATTCTTCATCATCGCTGTTGTCGTCATTGTCATCTGATTCATCTGCTCGTAACCCATCATATCTTCCTATGTGTATGTGTATGTGCATAAATATATGTGTGTGTGTGCACACAAGGAAGAACTCAGAAAGAGAGAGAAAGGGGAGAGGAAAGAGAGAGCTTATGAAGATGTGTTATAAATGAGTAGAGAATATGTCCTACTTATACATATATATATATATATATATAGTATAAAGATATTGTAGGGCAGTTGAAGATCGGAATGAAAGATATGTACGGATGATAAGAGAGCCTTGCCGTTGACAACTTCAAATTTTATCTATTACTCTCTTTTTCTTCTATTCTCAACTTTAAATTCTCTCTCTCCTATTATAAGTTACTATCTCTTTACCTTNAAGCCATTATTACAACAGACTACTTTCCCTTTCATATCTTTATGCGGCTTCTCAACTAAAGGGCTCCGCTCCACTACCACTCATAAGGTTCCGCCACTACAATAGGGCCCAGTCATAAGAGAAATCGAGAGCTTTATACTGGCTCAGGCAAAGGGAACTACCTTAGGTCTCGCTGGAAACCCAGCTCAGGCTCTCTTTCTATACATTTGCTAGATATATACCCACGCTATAGTGTAGGGTTTGATTATTTTTTCAGCTGTGTTTATTTGGTTCCTAAAACTGTAATGATATTTTGAATGTTATTTTAGAGGTCCAAAATCCGAACTGAAATTAACCTGAATTAGAGAAACCAAACCTGAAACAAACACAATAAAGTACCTTAATAGATCATAAATCTGTGTATTTGAACCCGAACCAAATCAAAAACAAATTTTTTTAGAGTTTTTCTATTGAATCTCTTTTAATTTTGAATTTTTATATATAAAAACTCGAACCCGAACTCGATCTATACCAGACCAAACTCTATCCAAACAATAAAAATATCTGGATAAGTCTTAAATCAAAATAAGGCAAATACCGAATTAGATGAACCAAACCTGATAGAATATCAAAAAAGTATCCTAAATCTATATACTCGGAAAATCGAATCCAAACCAGAATCGGAACCGAATCAATAACCAAATTTGTAACCAATTATTTTTAGCTTTTTAAATGTTTTTTCATTAAATCTTTATTAATTTAGATTTTTTTAGATAAATATCTTTAACATTATAACATGGTCAAAATGAAAGTGTTTCCCGCTTTAATATATAAGATATTTATTTTTGAACCCTGAGAATATGGATATTCAGGTCAGTTTTGGGTAAAATCCATTCGGATCCGAGTATTTCGCGTATAAAATTTTATACTCATTTAGGAACTATATATATATATCGGTTTGAATTTAGTTTGGTTTCACTCGGGGTTGATTCAGATCCATATTTTTATACCTCTTAAGAACCAAATACAATTTGGTTTGTTTCAGTAGTGGTTCTTGTTTGGGTCATGTGTAAATATTAGACAATTTTTTACAGTTTCACTATATATTTGAATATTTCATACCCAAAATATAATTATTTACCCAAAAAATATTCAAATATCTGAAATATACCTAGTACCCAAAAAATAGCTAAATACCCTAAATTATTATGAAAAATAACCCTAAAATCCCATATATGTTTACATGTATTCTAGTCAATGGGGTACCCATTCGGATATCAGTTCAGTTCCGTATGTTACATGATACCCACGGGTATAGACGAAGAGGACCCATCAGATATTTTTCTAGGTTCCGGGTACTATCCGGTATCCATTATTTTGGGACGGTTTTGTTTCGGATTTTCGATTCCAGGTATTTTTGTTCAGGTCAAAATTGCCACGCGATATTATTATGGGTTCCATACGTTGGATTTAAAGTTAGGTTTTGTCGATCTAGCTAGGTGTTAAAAAAAATAAAAAGAAAAAATAAATAAATCTATATATTAATTTTAAGTCTTTTTAAAAAACTATATACATTCTTAAGTTATAAATAATTATTATATTTTCACTACATCAAAAAAACAGATTTGCAACGCCTTTTTTCGTTGCTAATTCGTTGTAAAACCAGTTTACAACGAATTAGCAACGAAAGGCGTTTCGTTGTAAACTGAACGTCGCAAAACGTATTTCGTCGTAAATGCTTTGTAAAATTTGCAATGAAGTCACTTATTGTCCACATAAGCACCACCTTCATCGTAAAATTTGTTTTGGATGAGCAA
>OVAX01002027.1:0-35093 GCA_900406405.1 Lepidium africanum | reverse complement strand
ATCAACTAAACCGGGTTCTACTGATTTGGTTTCTGAAATGTCGGTTTGAGTGTGTTCAAACCAGTGTTGACTCTTGTATAAGTCTTTCCCGAACAATGAATGAAAACAGGTTGATTGCAAAACAGATTGTTACGATGATGAGTTGATCATTGCGGACCCATTTGATGAACTCTGGGTTTGCAATTTCAGTGGCGTTGTTGCCAGTTTCTGTTGTGATTGCTGGAGGAGGGCGAGGAGTGGATCCAGTAACATGACCCAGCAGCATCTGACTTGACAAGCAGGATTCTACTTGCGTTTTCCATAGCAGGTAATTAGAGGAAGAAAGTTTTAAGGTAACGACTTGAGACATGCTCAATGGAGCAGAAGTGAAAGCTTCAGAGGAGCCATCCATGGCTCTGATACCATGAAAACTAAATGAAGAAGAAAGAGAAATAAGGTTCAAAAAGTATTCTTCATTTCATAACGTTTTCAAGACTGGTTCTTTACATCTATATAGGAAAAACTCTATGCTCTGAAAACTATTAACTATTGTGGTCCTGCACTATGTACATAAAGCATGAAAACGATTAGAAAGAGACAAATCTCTGTTGTGGTCCCGAGTTGTTGCAGAGCAAGGAAACATCATGGGAAATTTCACTTTTGAATCTGATTTGTAATCCTCTGTGTTGATTGGAGTCTTTGCATTGTATGTTGGCTTCAAATCCTCTTTCTGACTTGGAGTGTTTGGCTTATGAGTTAGTGTCAAAGTCTCTGTTTTGCAGAGAGTCTTTGCCAATGCTGCTGTATGATTTATACTTCATAACTTAGATATGATTTCATGAGTTTTTTTTTTTCTTTTTTGGTATGACTGATTTCATAAGTTAGATGATTAACTAGAGAAATTTTAAATTAAACATTTACAAAAAGGAGTAAAAACGCTCTTTTGCGTGGACTTTGAGGCACACTGTCTATTTTTGATTTCTAAAAGAGTTATTGATTAAAAAAAAAAACCTAGACGCCAACTAGCTTTTTGTTTAAATACGATGAGTATAGTGAGGAATTTTTGGTTATCTTCGTTATTGAAAAAGATCTCAAATCGTATTCAGAAACAATAATGTTTAACCACTCTTGGAAGATTTTTGATTTGTCTAGGGGATGTAAAGCCAAGTAATGCAAATGTATTGTGAATAATAAATTTAAGGCTGGTGGCACAATCTAAAGTTTCGAGGTGAGACTACTAGCTCAAATATCTCACAATAATAGAATTAACTTTTTTGACATTTATGCTCCTCCTACTAAAATTACACGATTTACATCCATTTGCAGATTGCTTATTGTTGTATTGGCATATAAGTTAAGTTTTTTTTTTTGTTAACAAGCATATAAGTTAATTTTTTTTTTTTTTGGGTATAAGCATATAAATTAAGTTGTGAATCAGATTTATGTAAAAACTGCATATTTAGAGGGAACGGTTAGAAAAATACTTTATGTTAGATAACACTATGGAACTTTTAACACCGTAAAAGGAAAATATATTAAAGTTATACAAACAAATATCATTTTAGTAATAAACCATCTTTATTTCTCAAGGTTTTCATTGTAAATTAATTACTCTATCCGTCTCATTATATATGTGATGTCTAAGGTAGATACACATAATTAAAAAAAGTTGTGTCAAATTACTTAAATTATCTAAGTAATAGGGTTAAATGAAAATTTTGTACTGGATACCTAAACCATTGTACAGTAAAAAAAAAATCATGCCAATGAATACTCTACTTGTCTAATAATTATAAGAAGTCCAGTTATCTCATTGGGCCAAGGATAAGAGCCGGCTGTTTAATCCCAAGAAATAAGAGTTTACATATGCATGTGTAAAATAAATAAATAATAGGACATTAAAAATAAATAAACTTTGCCGAGTTCTCTCGTTTGGTGTTAGGATGATCCAGCTAATGACTTGGCACCAGAGTTTGATTTCTATCTGCTGCATTATAGTAGCTTAAAAAAAAGATTTTAGGGGTATGCTTTAAACTATGAATCAGATCTTATCGATCTAATTGGTAGACAAAAAAAAAAAAAACTTTAATGCACGCCTAATTGTCCGTTTTGAATGCGATGAAAACAATAGAAAAAGACTGCAATTAAAAGAGTCAAAAAGATATGGCTGGCTCTAACGGCGGATGGAGAGGTCAAGTCGAAGATAAAGAATGTCATTTATGAAGTACGGACTATCCTTAGCTATAAAAGTTTCCCATGGTATCGAAAACAAGTTTTCGGTTCCAACATATGGTTTACCTTCAGTGGATAAAGCAGATTCTTTGAATTTTCTTGCAAATTCTTCTGTCAATAGTCACAGGCTCTTCTTCTTGCATGCCGAGGAACAACCCAAAACGGTCCATGTTGCAGTTAGCTAAGATTTCGAACTCTTGTTCTCCTAAGGAATCTTTTGAGAATGTATCCGAAATGATGGGTACAGGCTTTCACATTCATTGCGTTTTAAATCTAAGTAAACGATGCATTGAAGATGAGGAACCTCGAATTCCACAATCTTGTTGGGTCTGATTCTATAGGATCGTTCAACAAACCGGCAGTTGCTTGAGGTGGGCTGAACACGTTGGTGGTTCAAACTTCAAAGATTCTATCTTAAAGAAGAGAGCTTCAAGGACTATTTGTGATGTGTCAGAAGATCTCAAGTCGTCTGAGGTTAACATCATTTTGAGTCTACGACATGTCATGTGAGGGAAACGAATACACGGTACAAGCTGAGAGTCGAGTATCTCTTGCCGTTCTTCTTCAACTGAGTAATGTGTTTCCGCCTATTCCAAATCGACATCGTATAGATAATCCTCAGACAGGAACTCTATCTCATCACTTGCTAGTTATGTTAGAGAAAAACAAAGACCTACTTCGACACTAAATGGCTGCAATGCTTAAAACACGAAGCAACTTCAAACTTGTCAGCGGCTATTAGAACATTGAACAAAGCTTCACTAGTCGTCACTGACAATGATTTGCTATACATGAAATATAAGAGCTTCATTACAGCAACTTCCTCTGCAATTCAAACATCAGTTGTCGTCACTTTGACAAATGATTAATATATCACCTGAAGGGAACAAAAGGATAAGAAAATGAAAAAACAAAACAGTGACAAATGATTAATATATCACCTGAAGGAAACAAAAGAATAAGAAAATGAAAATACAATACCAGAAGCATCTATCTTCAAGGTTATATGTTTTTGCTTTGTCTCACGCATTCCATTAGAGCTGTGAGAAACACATAAATCAGGATGCTCTGTTTTAATAACTTTCATTAAGCACTGTATAAGAATTAATGATAATTGAAAAATGGGCTTTGAGATGCCAAAATTTTAGAACATATATGAATGTCAATGCTTCTTGTTTCATGTACAGACATTACCAATGCATCTTCGTTATTTTTGTTATTAATCTCCAAATTCGTATCACACGAGTTCTTGTTCAAATCAGAAGAGGTAACCTCGCCACCGCAATCGACGATCTCGATCCGAAGAAGACGATCTGAAAACTTAACGTTGTTGAAAGCGAACCCTAAATCCAAGAAATTCATATTCTCCATTCTCAATCTTAGTTTGCTTTTAACTAAGAGCTTAATCGGATCCTGGAGATTTATAACAGAATTTACAATGTACAAAAAGATTATTGTGGTTGATTACATCGGTAGCATTATTTTCTATTTATTTATAATTCAAAAAAGTTGATAAAAATAAAATTATCTTGTGTTTATTTTTAAAATAAACTTATCTATTTTTTTTGATGCATGAAGCTATTACTACGAGAACTCTCAAAGGAATGCAGATAAGTCGCACAGGTCCAATAATTAGCCATCTAGTCTTTGCAGACGACGCTCTCTTCTTTTGCCATACTAATGCAAGATCTTGTTCGACTATTAAGCATATTCTATCACAATATGAGGCAGTTTCTGGTCAAGTTATCAATCTACGAAAGTCGGCAATTACGTTCAGTCACAAAGTTCAAGCCACAACGAAGACAAGCCTTCGGCGTATTCTAAACATTCATAATGATGGGGCTGTGGAAAATATCTCGGCTTACCAGAACAGTTTAGCCGGAAGAAAAGGGAGATATATCAATACATACTTGAAAAGGTTGAACAGCGAAGTCGAAGTTGGCAATGCCATTACTTGTCTGATGCGGGAAAAAAAATATTATTAAAGACAATGGCTATGGCGTTACCCGTATACACGATGAGCTGTTTCAAGCTTCCCACTGGAATTTGTGAAGAAATCAATCGTATACTCTCAAAATTTTGGTGGTGTAAGGGTACAAGTGAGACATGTATGCATTATATCTCTTGGGAAAGATTAAGTCTTCCAAAAAAGAAGGTGGATTGGGGTTTCGCGATATTGAGCTATTCAACAAAGCTCTCCTTGGGAAACAAATATGGCAAATATGCTGTAATCCTGGAAGTCTATCTGCTCGCCTGTTACAAAGTCCCTATTACCCAACGATTAATATAATGGAGGCACCGTTGGGTAATAAACCCTCATATTTATGGCGTTCTCTACTAGAAGGTCGTGACCTTGTCAAATCTGGTTTATGTTGTAGTGTTGGCAATGGCAAAGATATACATATATGGTCGGATCCATGGCTACAAATACATCCACCTCGCCCCCTCCCCCCCCAAAACGCAATGACAAAAACATGACAACTTGTGAGTTTGTGGCTGATCTTTTAAATCCGGATGGTCGCAGTTGGAATATTGATAAAGTAACGCTAATATTGCCCAAGACGATATTCAGGAAGTTTTGAAAATACATGTATTTTCGCAAACACATCCTGACATAATTAGGTGGTTCTATACTGATGATGGTGCATATACAGTAAAGTTTGGTTATTGGTTAGCCACACATCCATCTCAAGGTCACAATATTCGGCCCCCACCTGGTTCCGTTGCTCTCAAGCAATCGATTTGGAGATTAAATACTACCCCGAAAATTAAACATTTTCTTTGGCTTTTACTATCCAATGCTGTTGCTATTGGCACTACTCTTCAAAAACGTAACGTAGTCTCTGATGCCCAGTGTCGTCGATGCTGCTCATGTAATGAATCCCCCGACCACCTTTTTTTCACTTGCTCATATGCACAAACAGTATGGCGCGGTGTGCATTTAGCAAATCCAGCATTTACCGATCCATCTTATGACTTCGAAATGAAGATATTACTATTGCTTCAACAATTACAGTCTTCACCAGCAACTACTTTTGATAAACAATTACCACTATGGACATTTTGGAGACATTGGAAAAGCAGGAATCTACTTATTTACCAACACAAATCACAATCTTGGGCAAAGACAGTGACATCAATCACTCATGATGCATTGGAATGGACAGACCTTTCTACTGCGACACCAACTAATACACCAACCCATATGGCCTCACAACAAATAGAATCTACACATTGGACTAAACTGGCATTGGGGTTTGTTAAATGTAACTATGATGGAAGCTTTCTAAATTATAACTCTCCATCCAAAACTGCATGGATTATCAGAGATGCAACTGGGACATATAAAGAAGCTGGCAGTGCAATTGGCAATCGATGTTCAACACCTCTAGAGGCCGAATTCCAAGTACTATTAGTGGCTATGCAAAAATGTTGGATGAAAGGCTATCGTTGTGTCCAATTTGAAGGCGACAATCAATCAATTTTCCATATACTACAAGGAAGAAGGTCTACTTTTCATTACAATAGTTGGGTGCAGGAGATAAACACTGGATGAATCTATTCCACCACGTTCAATTTACTTGGGTTAAACGAACTTGCAATCAAGCTGCCGATGCTCTAGTTCGAAATCATGATAGTTGTATTTCCTTTTGCTTTTACCCTTTGATTCTTAACTGTATAACTGATATCCTGAACATGGATTATTTTCTTTCGATATGATAAAGTATATGATAAAAAAAAAAAAAAATTTTTATGAAGATAATTAACATAAATTATCCAAAATAAAACTCTTTTTTTTGGTCGGAAAAATCAAACTACTTTTTGTTAACATTAATTAAACTTTATCTTTGTTTATTTTGGATTATGGGGGAAAATAAATAAATTAGTTCTATTTAATTTAATTTACCTTATTTTTAATCTAATTTATTTTTGGAAGATAATAATAATTTATTTCTTTAAAAAGTTTTAAAAATATACTTATCATGTTTTAATTTAATTTAATATGTTTATTTAAGAAAATAATTATCTGGCATATGCACGACGCCACTAGATGAGGTGTGAGGAGTCTAATATCTATTATGGGCTCTATATGATATGGGAGCTAGGGATGCAATGGTTGGAGATTGAAATTGACTCGCATGTTGTGATAGATTTCTTATTAAATGAAATAGATTGAGGACATGTATCACTTGTCTTCTTGGTACAACAGTGCCACACTTATTACTAGGGAGTTGATAGTCTACGTCTCCTATGTGTATAAATAATATAACTTTCTTACCGATGTTTTAGTTAAATATGCTTTTCTACATCTTTAGATTTTCATACTTTTTTAGTTCGTGTTGAGGATATTTTTCTTTGCTTGTTGTAACATAAGAATAGGATTTCTTTCCCTAGACTTTTGAGTCCTTATTCTTTTTCCTTTTCAATAAATGGAAGGTTTTTTCCTCCTTGTTTTTGACCAAAAACGTAATTATCTTTACAAGTTTTACACTATCGAAAAATCAAATTAAGGAGATAGAAACCATCTTTAATAGGAATAAAATATCTAAATATCGGTGTTTATGATGATTTTTACAATATATAAATGTCGGTGTTTATGATGGTTGTTCATGAACTACAATTTTTGTTATGACTATTTGGTGTGGGCATGGAAGTGAAGATGTGAAAAGATGTAAAAATATGGTAAATGTTGTATTTCTTTGGAAACCGCCGGATGGACACTCGCTCAATTTAAACAGAGATGGTGCTTTTAATGTAAATCTGGGGCTGGCATCCGCAAGTGGTGTGTTGCGAGACAGTGATAAGGTGTGGAACTGTACTGCCTCTTTAGCCGTGTTATGGGGTTTACCATAGTCTATATACACATCTGGAGTTAGAGGTGGACTTGGAGATTGTAGTTAGTTTCTTAACAAAAAGATAAGTGAAACATATTCTCTTTCTTTTCTACTACATTTGTGCAATGATTTTTTTATAAAATCTGGGGTCAATTCGTTGATAAAATCTGTTAAGATCTGAGATTTGGCGCTGGTGCGTCCCTTGTACTCAACATCGTATTCGCTTAATTCGATGGCCTACTTGGTTAGCCACCCTGATTGACTAGGGCTGTGGAGGATTGTCCACAGTGGATGGTTCGTCATGACGACAATAACGTTAGATTGGAAATACGGGCGTAGTTTTCATGCTAAGACTGCCAACACTAGCTTTTCTGTCGCAGTGTATCTTGTCTCCGCGTCATCCAAAACCTTACTGACATAAAATATCAGTTTTTGCTCGCCCCTGTCTTTTTGACTAGCACCCCGCTGACCGCGGCGATGGTGACCGTGACATACAGATATAAAGTCTCCCTAGCTTCTAGTTTAGATAAAACGGGAGTCATGGCCAGGTACGTTTTGAGCTGTTGGAAGGCCTCTTCGCAAGCTTCGTCCCAAATAAAATGTTTGTTTCCTTGTAAGAGTTGGTGGAATGGTAGGCACCTGTCAGTCGAGCGCGAGACGAAGCGATTGAGGGTTGTGATCCGTCCTGTCAACCTTTGTACTTCTCGGGTATTTTTAGGGGGTGACATATTGAGCACTGCGGTTATCTTCTTAGGATTAGTCTTGATTCCTCGTTGAGTTACGATTTAACCGAGGAACTCCCTAGAGGTTACGCCAAAAGTGCACGTGGACGGGTTAAGCTTCATCTGATAAGTGTTGAGCACGACAAAGCATTTAGTGAGGTCATCGACGTTAGATTAAGCTTTTAGGGAGTTGACAAGCATGTCGTCTATATATACTTCCATAGTCTGCCCAAGTTATCCCGCGAACATTTTTTTGACGAGCTTTTGGTAGGTGGCCCTGGCGTTTTTTAGTCCAAATGGCATGACCTTGTAGCAGTAAGTACCACGGTCAGTGATGAATGTTGTCTTTTCTTGGTCGGCCGCGTTCATTTTTATCTGATTGTATCTAGAGAAAGCGTCCATGAAGGACATTAATTCATTCCCTACGGTGATTCGATGAGCTGATCAATGTGTGGGAGTGGGAAGCTATCTTTTGGGCAAGCTTTATTGTGGTTGGTAAAATCCGCACAGACGCGCCAACCGCCATTCTTCTTTTTTACGATGATGGGGTTGGCTAGCCATTCTGGATATTTGACTTATGTGATAAAACCCGCCTTAGTTAAAAGATCGACCTTGTCATTAACTGTCTGAGTGCACTCAGGCCCGAGTTTTCTCCATTTTTGTTTAAACGGTTTATATGTCGGGTCGACATTAAGCTTGTGGCTAATAATTTTTGGGTCTATCCCCGACATGTCTCTTGTACTCCACGCGAATGTGGACGGGTTTCATTTGAGGAAGGAGATGAGTTCGTTACATGGGGCTAAGGACAGTTCTTGGCAGACTTTGACGCAGCAGTCGGGCTTGCCTGAGTCCAGGCTGATTAGCTCTATCTTGCAAAATGTTCCATGGGATAGTACCCGTAGTTGTTTCGTTGGCAATCATGCATGACCCCCCGGCTGATTTTCTAAGTTTGTGCTTGGAGATAAAACATGTTCTGGCCATCCTTTGGCTTCCTCAGAGACTAAAGAGTCCTCGGTCGATTGGAAATTTGACGCACTGGTGATAGGTGGAGACGACAGCCTTCATTGCATGGAACCAGGGCGTGCCCAGGATAATATTGTAGATAGTTGGTCTGTCCACCATGAGGAATTTGACCCATCTGGTCAAGCCCGCTAGGAGAATTGGTAGCTTCACCGTTCTTCAAGTTAGCATTAAGTTTCCATCGAACCCGGTTAATGGTCGAGCCGATGCTGTGAATTCTACCTCTTCGTCTAGGATCGCGAGTTTGTCTAATGCTTCCTTAAAGATCAGGTTCACCGTGCTTTGCGTATCAACAAGGACACGTGTGATGTTGCAGTCTACGATGCAGAGTTTGACAACGACAGGGTCGTCATGAGGATGTTGCACGCCCTCGGTGTCGGCGTCGGTGAAACTTATAACTTCAGCAGATGGAACGCTTTGTACGAGGGCTTCAATAAAAGCGGTGCATTCTGCCTTGGCCCGAATTGATTCGACTGCGCGCTCATAATTTTTAATTGATTGTACAGTGTCATTTCCTTCCCTTATACTTCCCATAATCATGACCGTCTGTTGAGGAGGTGGGGGTGTAAGAATCTCTTCATGGTCCGTATGCTTGCGCGGTGGCTCGTCGTCGTCTATCATAACTTCGCAATTTTGTGAATCCTGTCTTCCTGCTACACCGTGATCTCCATGTGGGCGCTCGAGCTCAGCCAATTTGACCTCGCCTCTCTCAAATTTTGCTAATAGCAACTCTTTCAAGAGAAAGCATTGGGAAGTTGCCTAGCCTGTGCGTTTGTGGTAGTCGAAATAGGACTGTTTGTCTCGTGACGTGTCCCTGTACTATTTGTTAGCTAGGATCCAGCGGCGTCGAGATTTATCATCGGTGGTGCCGACTGCGTATGTAGAAGCTTGTTTTCCTTTGTTGCTTTTATATTCTCGGTCATAGTGCTGGCGTGGTTCGTAGTATTCCTCGCACGTTGATTCTTTGGTCGTGTCTTTCATTACTGGAGACTGGTTTTTATATATCCTCAATTTGGCCGCCCTGTCCTTTTCTATTTCTGCAAACACTGCTCCTCGGTGAAGGGCGTCTTCTAAAGAAAGGGGGCGTCATAACCTGAATTCGTTCATGAGCTCCGAGTCATAGTAGAGGGCTTCTCTCAATATGTCGATGCTAGCGTTGTCGGCTATTATGATGCGTGACGCTACCTCCCTGATCGTCCGAGGAAGGAGCGAAGGAACTCTTTTTGGTCCTTGAACTATGGCCTAGCGGTCGGCCGTCGAGACATTCCTCTGCATGAATACCGAATAGTGCCTGAGGAACGCCTCGGCAAGTTGCTGAAAACTGTTGATAGAATACTGATCAAGTTTGTAAAATCATTCCATGGTGTCGTCAGTTTGGTTTTTAGCAAACAGCTGGCAGTATCCATCATCTCTTTCTTCCGGGGAGAACCTCGTCCTTCCCATGGCGAGATTGAATGCCTTAAGAAATTTTCTGGGGTCAGACTTTCCATCAAAGGTTGGGCATTTAACCTTCACGTCAGGACAAAATGGGGGGCCAGAGAGCTGCTTGGTGAAAGGCGTGTTCTGTGTTTCATAAAGTATGCGCGCTATTTCCGGCGCGGAGCTGTAGGATTGACGCATTTGGGCCATCATGTTGCCCACCTTGGTCCTTAACGCTCATATTTCGACATCCCTCGGGTCGTCAGATTCTATTTGTGGTAGGGTTGACATGGACGTACCCATTTGGCTTCTATTCTAACGAGGTTAAGATGGATTGTCGAAGAGCTGTCTTTGTAGGCGAGGCGGAGACAGGTTTGCCGCGTGGTGCTGTGGGCGTCTACTAGTGGTTACATCCTCGCTGAGCTTGACTCGTAACTGGGCCAATATTTCAGACGTTTACTTGGACCTGTCGGTCGCTTTCTCCATTCGTTCTATCATAGCAAAGAGTGAGGCCGCCACGCATTGAACCTTTTCAGCACTTATCGCCTTTTCTTGGCTAGTTGAGGTCTGTTTACTAGCAGCCGAATCGAGTGTGTCCTGCTTGGTTCCTAGTAAAGTATCGGCTTGCTGAGTAGTTCTTGGCGTACACGGTGATGCTTTTGGGGTCGGCGGTCCCATTTTTTATTCGGGAAAAGTCTTTTTGTTCCTTGCCACAGGGTTATGGTCCGTCATTTTAGTATGCGTTAGAAATCTTTGCCCCCTCCTTCTAGCGCCAATTGTTTGTACTGTGATTCGCTCGGTATAAATTTAGAGTTAAAATATCTTGTTTATTGACTAACTATGACGAGGACAAAGAGTGATGAGGACGGGCTCGTAGTGTCAATGCCACAAGCTCGTACGTTACATAAAATTGTCTAAGTATTAATGTTTATCCAGGTGGAAGTTACTGTTCAAAAAGCTCCCCCTTTGCTGACGCTTCACCTCCCTTTTTATAGAGGAATGTTGTACTCCTATCCTTATTGCACGCGTTGGGTGCGTCGTCTTCATATGTCGATAGCATTCCTTGCTATTGAGCCTGTTTTGAAGCCCAATAAAACGCTAAACGGACCAGATGGCAAGATATTTTTCTGATCCACTTATGAGATGTTGGACTTGTTTTTAATGGGCTTACTAGTGGGCCGAGGTCATCGGTTAACCCCCAACATGATCATTCTTAATTAATCGTTGAAACTTGTCCTTGATATATAATCATATTTGATGCTGAAATTTGATATAAAAGATTTATGACAAGTGGATGGGATCCTATGAATTAAATAATTATAGTTGTATCGAGAAGATACTTAAGAAATATGAATAATGGGATACATCGAGTAATAAATCTCCATATGAATCTATCTGTAAAAATACAAGAAATAGTGTTAATCAATCTAATTAAGGTGATTGAAAATTTCTCTCGGTGGATCAAGTGTGGCTTGAAATCAGGGCCGACCCTGAACGGAGCCTAAAAAACATGGGCTTTTTCAGTTTCCACAAAAACATGGGCTATTTTAAATATAAAAATTCTGAAATTTTCATTTTTAGTTATGCTTTTAAGAATAGAAGAAGACCCCTGTTTTCTATAATTGACACAATATAAACTCACCAATTTATCATAACCAAAAGCATAATGCAGAAAAAAAAACCCGTTTTACTACAGTTTATTTCTCGTGAGATTAGCACAATATTTAAACTATTGGTCAAAGTAAATGTATAAATTATAAGAGAGTTTAAGTTCTCGATTTGAAAGCAAAATGATACAAAAGTTTTATTTGTTTTTAGGGAAAAATGATGATTAGATCCTCAACTCGGTATTTAGGATTTCCTTTTATAGTTGAAATAGCCTAATTTATAGCCTGCAGAGGTAGCAGTGGAGGCATTAATGCTAGGGGTGTGGTTGCCGTGCTACTAGGCAGTTGGGCTACTCACCTACAACATTAAATGCTTGTTGAGTGACCTAGAAAATCCAGAGAGTAAGTGAGCAACTCTGCAACGCTTACAGGCTACCTGACGTGGACTTTGGCCAAGCTCATTCGCATGGCGAGGTGGTCCATGCCGAGTTGATATTCTCTTCGCTTTTCGTCAAGTGTTAGATGTTTACCTCCACGATGAGTTGAATATGTTCGGAGTCGTAGGGGGCCTTGCAAAATCATATGGCCCGAGCCACTTGAAGTGAGGCATAACTCCAACAGAGTTGGAACATTTTTTCTTAAAAGTTTGAAAGCTATAAATGATATCAGAAAAGTATTCGACAACAAATAAAAAGAGAGGGGTGGCTATGGGGGTAATTTCGTGTCTCCGTTCGGTTGAGTCCGCTGGTGGAGTACTTGTCACCAGTGATCTTCAGATCTACTCAGTTTCAGAGAGGTTCATCTTGGTGAGGTCAATTGAAGGTGTTGCTAGAGAGTATTGGGTCTCTGTCGTGGGGCCTTATTTTGTCTGTTTGTGCACTGAAGGATTGTTGTTTAACAAATTGATTTGAACTAATGTATATGTATTTATAAAAATCAGTTAAGAGTTTGGTAGATTCAGTTTGTTAGAAACAAATTTTTAACAATCTTTAGTTTCTTAAATACAATTTTAATAGCGTAAAGTACAAGCAATTGGAAACTATATATACGAGAAGATAGAGACCAAAGAGATGATTTATTCTAGTTAGATTGCATCTGCGAATCTCTTTCTCTGGTTCTTCTCTTAAGTTCTTCAAAATTTCGAAAGTTTCATCTCACTTGTCCATTCAACATCTTTAAGAGCAAAGGAATATTGGAGCAATCCTTCATGAAGACCTAGCACAAGATTGAGGGCCTTTTAGCTCAAATACAAAAGAAGATATCTTTGACTCTGCAATCTCTTCTTCCTCCTTTGATCCTTTTCTTTGTTATTCATCTCTGTTTCGATTACAAGTTCTAATATGCGCCTCTGTGACTCTTCACTTATTGCTGGTCTGATTCTTCTATCGGACTTCTGACTGTTCCTTTTCTTGCTTAGTTTAGTCTAGATCTCTCCATAGGCCTACTTATTCCTATTTTTTTGGTTAGCTAGGTTGGTTTACTCTAAATTCATTCAAAGTTTGAAGCATCTAGTTTGGTTTTAATTTCCAATGATGTTAATTTAGACTTTGCATTAATTTTCTCTAGTATACTATAAGAAATTTTTTGTATTGATACGTAATATTTTATCACAATAACACATATTTAGTCACAATGTAAAGATATTGTTACGAAGTTGTGACGATTTGTAAATGGTTACAATACAAGTGTCACAAATGCATATTGGTAACAAAAACGTCACAATATACTTGTGACAAATAAATCTAGTAATATTTTTGTCACAAATCGTTTACAGGATATAGTCACAATGGTTTATAACAAATCAAATTTGTAGCAAAATTATATATAAAAAGGTCACAAATTATTATTAATATTCATAGTTACAATATAATTGTCACAATAGCTCATATTTTTTCTAGTGAGTAGTCTGTTTTGATTAGAGGTTCCCATTCTTTAGAGTTTGGTTAGGTTGTTTGGCATCATTTGTGATGATGGTCGCTGGTAAGCTTTTAGCATCGACTGACTATTTCTAGCGGTGTTGGCCGGTCATCTTCCGAGTACAAAAGCTTTTGGCTTTTGTATCGTCGGTTTCATATATAATCTCTAGTTTCTAGCTGTAATTTATAGTTGGTCTTGGTTTCTAGTGCGTTCTCTTGGTCATCAACTCAAGATTATCACCGTATTTAAATTTGTCTTGATTAACGAGTAGAGCTTCTTATCATAGAATGATGTTATATGCCTTTAAGTCGTTTTTCTTTGTGTTCGAGTTCCAATAATCTAGAAATTCAGTCGTGGACCTTTCAATTTAATTAATCTCTTTTCACCCGAATATGTCGGCATTTCCAATAACCGGTTTAGATTGATTTATTGGTGATTGTCCTTCTTACCCGTTTGGTCATAACCTGTGACAACAAAGTTTCATTGTTAAGATTGTTTTAAGCAGCGAGCACGTCATCGGATTTAGATTCTTATGCATTGGAGGTTGATAGATAAACATGTAACCAATAAATCATTTTTATCCGCGTCCTTTGAAGTTTATTGTTTTTTTCAGCATTATACTTTGGTTTGTATTCCTTTTTATACCTTGTATGTTTGTAAGATATTATCAATAAAACTTAGTTTTTGAGGAAAAAAAACATGCATATGTGTGTCATAAGGAGTTGAAAAACTAATATTTAACAATGTTACAAGTGTACGTTGGTTTTCATTATAATATATACACATTATTATAATATGTAGCTTGATATTAGTTTTGCAGCTCATTTTTTTATTGTAAATTTTTAAAATTAGAATTGAAAATTTTCCTCTGTTTAAATTTAAATATATATATGTATATACATGCCTAAAAATAGAAAAAAATTATTTTCTAAACGTTGAACGGTCAGTAAAATAATTATTTTTTGTTAATGTCAGAACGATAATTCAATTGATACATATTGCAATTCTTTAATCAATAAGCAAGATCTATCAATCAATTTCGTCACTAATTCTCGAATGAACCAAATTCTTCATTAGTTCAAGAGTATGATCGGGGGATGGTTTAAACAATTATTCAAATTAAATAAATAAAATCAGAATTTTACTTTATTAATTTGGATTGAATTTCTAAATTTTGAGTGATATTATAACTACTGTGTATAGTTATACAAAATAAATTATAAGTTCAGAAAACAAAAAAAAAAAATCTCAACACAAATTGATAATTTTAAATATTACTTACTATTCCACAAATTCTTTTTATGTTTTAAGTTCATAAAATTGTTAATATCTGATTCCTCAATCAATATAACCATATTTACAACTTTCTATGAATTGCAAGAATCCAAGTTGTGTAACAATGAACTTTCCACATATTATTTCTACAAATCTAGTGAAAGAATGTTGATATACCTATAGCAAAAGATGCACAATTATACAATGTAAGAAGTAAGTTAATAAGTGATATTATTTGGAAATATAATATTTTTCCATCTTTAAATTACTATAAACTTGTTAAATATTATCTTAGTATGATTGATAACTATCTATGACAACTATATCGAATTAAATTATAAATAACAATGAGTTATTTTTGTTTTGTACAACTGTGTATCGTTTTAAATTATCAAATGATACTTGTTGATATATTAAAATTTAAATGAAAGTGAAGTTGTATATGTATATATTATCTTCTGAAGTTTGATTCGGTAAATTTGGCCAAAGCATAGGCTTAAGGGACATGAATCCAAAGAATGATTATACAAATGCTACTACCTTTGAAGAAACCACGAAGGAGACATAAGCCTCAAGAACCAAACTTGAATCTGGACATTATTATGGCTTCATACATTTGATCTGACGTGGCAGCATCTACTTAGATTCTGGACGCACACTTCACAACCTAATTGGTCTGAATTCGTTGGATATAGCTGCAAAGTCAACCATTTGTCTTTCATTTTCTTTTTTTTTTGCAGAAGACATTTTCTATTTTTGGGACCCACACTTCACAACCTAGTTTTTGTTAAAAAATGTATGGATTGTAGATAAAAGAAGATACATTAATGCTACATATTTATATTAATTTAGTTTAGTTTTTATATTTTTATTGCGATATATGGAGTAGTTTTTTAGTATTGTGTTTGACAGCGAATTTTAGAACATGTAAAACGGAAAATTATATTTGTGTGTTTATAATAGATATAAGTATATGAAAAGTGCACGTCAAAGGTATATCTCCCATTTTTCCATCAAATTTTTTTTCTAAATAATTTCTGGAACATGATAAAATTTAAGTTTAAATTATAAATCATTGATCTAATTTTTGAAAAATATAGTAATACTCCATCACTGATATTTAAGGTGTTTTAGCTAAAAGCATAAATATTAAAATACTCATTTATTGGTTTTTAAAATTATATTAATATAATATATCTAATCATAAATAATACTGTTGAATACTGGAAGTCATAAATATCAAATTCATTAAATTTATTCAGAAAGATGCAATACACATTCTAAATGAAACAATCATGGCATATTATTAAAGATAATAATATCTTTTTCCAACAATCATTTGAAGGTGTTTAATCCAATTAATGATTTTGCTCATAACTATGCAAAACACCTTCTAAATGATACTGTTGTATTTTCAATCTAAAATATTTTTCACTTACTAACATATTCCAAACATGAGAAATAAATTTTGTCAAGTAGTTTTTTTTGAAAAAAGAGATTGCAAGTCATGATTCGAACCCGAGATCTTGATTTTTGTTGTAGTCCGGTAACCACTGGGCTATTGGACTCTTTCTAACAAATTTATGCATTATTTGAGAATCGGACAAACATTTTTGATCTATCAATCCGAAAACAAACCGCTGTATATCACATAAGCTTTTTAGTTTTGTCAAGTAGTTAATATTCATTTTTGTAGTTTTCACACAAGAGTTAGAATCAACATAACGTAATCTCACATAAGAGAATTTAAATTTGGGTTATATAAATTGAATCATATCAGTCCTGTTGACAAAGAAAAAAAACATGTTCCATACATAATTTACGTACTAATAAAGAAAGACACCCATTGCAAACTTGTAAGAGAAAAAACGAAATTTTTTGTTTAGTAGATTTTGATTTGATATATTATTTATCATAATCTATTAATAGAGATTGTACATTGTTTTTATTTGATGGACTAATATATGTTTTTTAGAGATGAATGTTAAAGTTAAAAAAGTGTGAGTGTTTTTTTTTTTTCTTTTCACAAAACTCTTTTCTACTACCAAAATATTTAACATTTATACCAATAAAAAAGAAGAAGAAGTCGATCAAAACCAACACCAGCTCACGGCCGAAGAGGATAAGACAAAAGAATTGCCAAAATCAACCTTTTTAGTATTTAGTTCCTAACATATTAATTTCTACACCTCAATTTTGTTCGACACAATTTTCATTTTTTTTCTTTATTGATTACATGTTGGCATCCGCTGAATTTATCAAAATGAAACATGTTTATCCTTACAAGTAAAACAAAATCGAAATTGCGATCTTAAGAGTTGACCTTTTACTATGTCACAACTTATATAAACTTTGAAACAACACTCCAAACACAACAAATCAAATCTACACTTTCCTCCAAATAATAATTTCTTACGTCTTAGGTTAAAACTAAACCTTATTTACACATTATGAATCTAGTCATCTTTTCATTTCTGATTAATGTTTACAATTGGTAACAAAATTGCAGGCAATAATTTCAAAAATCATGGCGAACAGTAATTCGCCGGACGGCGGATCGTCCAATGCAAGAAACTTTACAGATGATGAAACGTCATATGTACGTCACAGAGTGACACGTCCTCCGAAGGAAGGATTGCTAAAGGAGTTCAAGTCGAGGGTTCAAGAGACTTTCTTCCATGATGCATCTCTTAAGGATTTTAAAGACCAAACCACATCGAAGAAGTTGTTGCTTGGGATTCAGGCTGTTTTCCCGATCATTGGTTGGGCTAGAGAGTACAATCTCAAAAAACTTAGAGGAGATGTCATTTCTGGTCTCACCATTGCTAGTCTTTGTATCCCTCAGGTATATACTATTCAATAATTTACCTTTTTCAATTCCAAAGGTGACTCTCTGATTCGGTTTAAATCTAAAATCGGTCAGAAATTTTCGGAATATTCCTGACATAAATCAGTCAGAAAATTTTTGAAGGTTTCTTACAGAATTTGGTTGGAAATGACTGTGTTTTTTATAGTTGCACTTCTGTTTTTGTAAGGTTACTCACTGATTCAGTTTACATCCGAACTCATTCCGAAATCTTCGGAAGGTTTCTGATTGTCGGAAACCTTCCAAAGGTTTCTCACATAAATCCGTTATAATGACCATCTTCATGCACTTAGTTTTTTTTAATCATTTTTTCCTTTAATGTAATCGAAATTGTATATCTAAATATTTCATGGATGACATTGACAGGATATTGGCTACGCAAAGCTGGCGAATTTGAATCCAAAATACGGACTTTGTGAGTCAAATTTGGTGTTTTTTTGAATACACCAGTTTTGGCAGATCATCTCTATCTTTTTATGTTGTATGCTAATTAAAAAGGATAATTTATCGTTTTGTGTAACAGACTCGAGTTTCGTTCCACCACTTGTGTATGCCGGCATGGGGAGTTCTAGAGACATTGCAATAGGACCAGTTGCTGTTGTGTCTCTTCTTCTTGGAACTTTGTGTCAGGCCGTATTCGATCCGGTTAAAGAGCCGGAAGATTATCTTCGTCTTGCATTCACCGCAACTTTCTTTGCTGGAATATTCGAAGCTGGACTCGGTTTTCTGCGGTTGGGATTCTTGATAGACTTTCTGTCGCATGCCGCTGTGGTTGGATTCATGGGAGGAGCAGCCATAACAATCGCTCTTCAACAGCTTAAGGGCTTACTTGGCATCAAGAATTTCACCAAGAAAACTGATATTATTTCTGTTATGCATTCTGTATTCAAAGCCGCTCGTCATGGGGTAACTTTAATTATTACTTTTCATGCTCTCATCATTAGCTGACTACAAAAAAAAACATTCGGTTTTTGACCGAAAAAATCTGTCTGAAAGAGATATTTTGGAGGGATTTTTCAAGTGAGTTTCAAATTTATTTCTAACGAAATGCTGATGAAATTTCCTATGGGATTTCCTCCGACTTTCAATAGTCGATATTTTTCAATATTTCTAACGGTTTTCTGATCGATCTATGTTCCAGACATAGGCTCAAGACTTACGTTATATCTAACCAAATGAATCTCTCATTCCATATCGGTTTTTGCATTATTATTTCAGTGGAATTGGCAGACTATAGTCATTGGCGTCAGTTTCCTGACCTTCCTTTTAGTCGCCAAATACATTGTAACCTACATTTTCCTCTATAATATATATTTATATTTATATTCATCCATATTTATATCTTAATTTCATATATGAAATTTGATTACTGCAGGGGAAGAGAAATAAGAAATTCTTTTGGGTTCCGGCAATTGCTCCTCTTATTTCCGTCATTGTCTCCACTTTCTTTGTCTTCATAACTCGTGCTGACAAAGACGGAGTCCAAATTGTAAGCTCAATTATATACACGATGTATTAATTATATTTTTCTATTATACTGATTAATAATATCTTATCAAATAAATTACGAAGGTGAAACATATAGATCAAGGAATCAATCCCATTTCTGTTCATAAAATTTTCTTTTCCGGGAAATATTTGACTGAAGGAATCAGAA
Organism: Lepidium africanum; assembly: GCA_900406405.1. Classification (NCBI taxonomy): domain Eukaryota; kingdom Viridiplantae; phylum Streptophyta; class Magnoliopsida; order Brassicales; family Brassicaceae; genus Lepidium; species Lepidium africanum. The sequence goes on along the minus strand of OVAX01002027.1, from coordinate 15,564 downwards.
TTGGTGGCGTTTCCGGTATGGTCGCCTTAACAGTAAGTCCCATTTGCAAATAATTTTTTTTCTTCAATAATTGGATCAATTGCGTACTTAACGAATCATTATATATACTTAACGAATCATTATTATTATTTTGGATGAATTATAGTAATTTTGTATTTAATATGCTAAGTTAATTGTGTTCGAATAAATATATTTATTAGGAAGCTGTAGCGATTGCAAGAACATTTGCTGCAATGAAAGATTATCAAATTGATGGGAACAAAGAGATGATTGCTTTGGGAACTATGAATGTTGCTGGTTCACTTACTTCTTGTTACATAACTACTGGTAAGCTTTGCAAACATATATCTTATGAGCAATAAAACATGATCCCTAACATAAACCCTACCCTAAATTATATTATGCGAGATTACAAAATTACCTGGAATCGAAATCAGATGAAAAAGCTACATAAGTGGATATTTAACCACTGATCAAATTTACTTCTCGTCCAAAACTCATCTTCAAATCACAAGATTTAATTCTTTTTCGTTTGAACTAGATTAATATAATAAAATACTTAAAAATTATACTGGTAATTGATATTATATAGTAGACATATATACATACATGTGACATGTTTAAGATGTAATGTACATATATAAGTAGACTGTAGTTTGCAATAAATTTTTCTTAAAACATTTTTCTAATTACTTTTGTATTTTTAACATATATTTATCTTATAAAATTTCAGGTTCGTTTTCACGATCTGCGGTTAACTACATGGCGGGATGTCATACTGCGGTTTCAAACATAGTAATGGCAATAGTGGTAGCCCTAACCTTAGTGTTCATCACACCACTCTTCAAATACACTCCAAACGCAATTCTTGCAGCCATCATTATATCTGCAGTCATTGGTCTTCTCGACTTTGAGGCAGCCATTCTCATTTGGAAGATTGATAAACTCGACTTTTTGGCTTGCATTGGAGCTTTCTTTGGAGTTGTCTTTATCTCTGTTGAAATTGGTCTCTTAATCTCTGTAAGATCGCTTGTTTAATCTCTAAATTTTATAATTACATTAATTAACCTAAGTATGTAGTTTGGTGATAAGCTTATTTTTGTTTTTGGTTGTTTGTGTCTTAAATTGTTTTAGGTTGTGATATCGTTTGCGAAGATATTATTGCAAGTGACGAGACCAAGAACGGCTATTTTAGGAAAGCTTCCAAAAACGAATGTGTATAGGAACATTAATCAGTATCCAGAGGCCACAAAAATCCCTGGAATCTTGATCATTCGTGTTGACTCTGCCATTTATTTTTCTAACTCCAACTATGTCCGAGAAAGGTATATATTATAATTGTCGTACAACATTAATAATTATATATAGAAGTCATGAAATAATTGAAAATTTGGTGACAGGGCATTAAGATGGGTGCGAGATGAAAGTGAAAAAGCTAAAGCAGCAGGCATGGTTACAGTCAAGTTTGTGATTCTTGAAATGTCACGTAAGTATATAATATTCTATCATTTGTTTATCTATTTTAATTGTTACATATATCTCCAATGATACAAACTTATTTGGTGCGATTTATATACATGTATGAGCAGCGGTTACTGATATCGATACAAGTGGAATTCACTCCATTGAAGAACTTCACAAGAGCCTCCATAGACAACATATTCAGGTTATTAAATTTTGTTTTGTTCAATCTAACATTTATCATTTGTTTTATCAAAAAAAAAAAAAATCTGATGGTTTGATTAACATGAAATGAAACAGTTGATGCTAGCAAATCCAGGACCAGTGGTGATTGAGAAACTTCATGAGTCAAAGTTCACTGATGAGATTGGAGACGAAAATATCTTCCTTAGAGTTGGTGATGCAGTCGAGGCCTGCTCTCCTAAGTTGGCTGAGCATCAAGCTTAATACCATCTATTCATATATATATAGACACATACATATACGTGTGTGTGTATATGAGAGGAATGAATTGAAGAGCTATGGGCTTGTTTCTTTGTTGAAGATGATATGAAAATATTTGTTTGTTGTTTGATACATACATTTCTGTAATGGCACAAGATGTCTAATGTTTTGGCTTTGTTTTTGTCAGTCTTTCATATGTTATTTTCTATCGTGATTTGTGTTTAATATGAGATGATGAATAAATTGTAATCCAACTTATGTTAAAATTTTTCGTTTTTAACTTTAAATTTCCCATTGTTTTATACTCTTTGAAATTTTATTAACGGATGTTTTTAACACAAAAAAGTTTACTAACTGATTATTTTAGGAGATCGAAAACTAGATATAGATTGATGGAGATGAACTACTTAAACTATAGAAAGAATGAAAATATGATTAGAGAAATTTAAGACATATTTTTCTAGAACTTTTCCTTTTTTCTAAAAATATAGTAATTATATTTACCTTTGTTTAAACTTATCAAACTAAGTTATATTCAAATTATAAATGAACTAGATGATTACCCATACGATATAAGGATATTTTCTTTTATCAAAAATATACAATTGTAATTATTTAAATTTGTTCATAATATATGTATGTGTGATATTTTTTGTCTTTAATCTATCTTATGATTTGATTTGAATATAAAAATTATTCTAATTTGTGTATAACTAATATACAAAAAATTAATTTATAATCTAGTATATAATGGATGATGACTCGTGTTGTGTATGAAACCAATTTTTTAGACTCGTGCTATGTGTAAAATATATATTTTTGACTGATATTTATTTATATTTTGATGTATTACAATGTTTTTAGATAAATTATTTGAATTTCATTCATTTAAGTTTTGTACTCGTGTTCATATAACTCTCTGTCAACTTTTTTTGACCCGTGTTATGTATATATTTTGACCCGTATTTATTTATGTTTTGATGCATTACAATTTTTGTATTTTTTTCTGTAAAAACAATTATCATTTTCTGTATAGATATATTACTTGTTCTTTTTCTTTTCTTCTTTTTTTCTTGTTCATGTATGATTTTACTGGAAAGAACCAAAACTCAGTATCAAATATTTCAAAATTAAGAAACAAATATAAAATATGATAATAATAGGATAGGAAACACAATTAATAAAAAAACTTCTTTTTATTGCATTATCCTCTATGAAAATATACATAATTAAATAATTAAGATATGTCTAACAAAAAAAACACACACAATAATTAAGAAAAAAGAAAAGAAAAATTCACACAGTTCAAAACGACTGATTGGTCTCATCCTTGCTTCAGTTTACGAATTAACGTAGAAACCAAAAATAATTGGTACAAAAACATTAATGTAATTTATGTATTGTATTCTACAAAAAGAACTAAATACAATAAATTTTATTGTATTTTATTTTCTCTTATATATTATGTATTTATTACACAAAAAAATCTTTTTAGTTATTATAATCATCCATAACAATAATGAATAACAATTTATAAATGGTAAACGAAATCTCATGAAATTTTACTATATTATTATATATTATTAAAAACTATTCAAGTATATATGGTAAGCTAATTTCTTATATTTTATTATAAACTTTTAAAATACATGATTATTGAATTCCGATTTTATTAAAATATAAAGATGTTATAAAAGGTAAAACGTATTAAATACCCAAATAAAAGTATATATGTGTAATGATGTACAATTAATGATATCATGATAATATAAAAATATGGTAAATGTATTAATTAATAATTTTTATAAATTAAACGAAATATTTTTATTATGCTAATATGTGTGTTTATTATATTTCATTTTTTCTGGTACAGTTTGCTCAAATTCTCAGATGATCAATATTTCTTTAGTTCCTAAAATTATTCATAGTAATTACTAATAAACTGTTTATAAATGGTAAACATAATTTCTAATTTGTGTTTTCAATAAATAAGTACCAATATTTTTCTTTACGAATCTATATTATTAAATACTATTTAAGTAATTAATTTTAAAATACATGGTTATTGAGTTCCGATTATATTGAAATGTAAGTATATAAAAAGTAAAAAATATTTAATATATAACTAACACAATATGTTACTAACGATCGACAATAAATAGTTTTATGCTAATATGTGTGTTTATTACATTTTTTTTGTTATATTATGTATTTGTCATTGAAAAATAGAGCTGTTCAAATGATAGATATATATATATATATATATATATATATTTAGTAATAATTACTGTTAATAAATTGTAAAAATATTTAATTTGTGTTTAAAATCAATAATTCCCTAACTATTACCAATCAAAAATATAAGACTCTAAAATTATTCTTATTGAATAAATCATATTTGTTAGTAATAATCTGCAACTACTAATAACCAAATGAAAGATATTTAATTTATATTTATAATAAATAAATCCAAAATATATATATATATAATTTTATATTTTTAAATTCTATTTATGTAAAGATCTTATGTGTTTTTATTACATTTCATTATTAATTATAAAATACATTTTTATGGAATTCCAATTACATTATTATTTAAGCATGTTATAAAAGGTAAAAAACATGTAATACAAAAATACAAATAATATATTCGTAATTAAGTATTTAATACTGAGTATAGAATCTTGATTATCATTGAAATAAATATAATTTTAAAATATAATATTTCATTAATTATATTTGATTAATTATTTAAAATGTAACATGAAGAATATAAAATATTATATTATAAATTCAAATTCGAAGAAAAAAAGGAATATAAATGATACATAATATGACATGAATGAAGTAAATAAAGATTCAAAATAAATAAATTTTTATAAGTCTTTGATTCATTATTATAAACATACAATCGAATTAAAGAGTTCGTTTGAATTTTGGAGTAGCACAATTTGACCATTTTTTTCCCAGAAATAATTATAGTTTCAATAAATCTTCTTGAGATTTTTATTATCTGAAGTTTTGTTCCATTCAAAAGACCGGATATTGCATCAATTTCTGTCATCAACATAATTTAAACATAAATGATTTGGTCTGATTCTTCTAATCTTTGGAGAAACTAATAGGGGATATAGATAATTAGATAATCTGAAATTTTTTTAAAAAATAATATTAGTTGTATGAATAAAAAGAAATAAGATAAATGATAGTAGTTTACTCAAAATAAAATTATGAAACGAAAAAATACAAAACTATTAGATCATCAGAATTACAAATTATACTAAAAAAACAAAAAAATGAAACAAATAAAATAAGATAACATCTTGATATAATAGTATGTACAATTATTATATATTCTAATTACAAATTATATTTAAAAACAAATAAAAATGAATGAAACACAATAAGATAAAATGTTAATATAATAGTATGTATGTTTAGTTTATCCAAATAATAAATTATATTTACAAAAAAAAAATCTTAAATTATTATATTTATACAAATTAAAATTTTTATGTGAAAACATATCAGAAGATGAAACAATAGAATACATTACCTACATACCATAGTTGTTGATTGTAAGAGGTAAATGATACCATAGTTAATCTGAAAATTTTATAAAATTAAGTTAGTTTCAATTAAAAAAAATTTTAAGTTAAATAATATTTAAAATAGCATTATAGACTTTAATAATTGTAAAAATAATTGCATTTGGATTTAAAATAATGTCGGAAAATAAAAAATTTAATTCAACAAAATATAAAAAATAAAATTTATATTGCTTTTGGTAGAATATGACATTACCTACATACAACTGTGAAGATAAAATATGAATGATGCATGATAATTGTGAAGAGAAAATGTTATATTTATAGGAAAATGTTGGGTTTTCTATTTGGAAAAAACATTCGAATGAGAAATCTTGTGAGATATAACATTTATTAACGTTAAGAATAATCATTTAATTTTATAGATTCTTTATTATAATCAAATGAAAATTATATCTTCAAAATTAAATACTGAAATTGAATACATAATTGGAAAGTAACAATATTGCATAATTTTTTCAATTATATTCACTAAATACCATGAATAATTTTTTCAATTAAATTCATTTCTTAAATATATATCCAATTGTGATCTAATCAATACATATATTTTTACCAAAAATACCATACTGCTTAATTACCGAATTAATACGATAATTATTTGATTGGTTAATTTATAATTATTTTCCTTTCATAAATTAGATAAACATTCGATTATAATTTTCTATATAATAACATATAATTTTGTTAGATTTTTTACTTGCTCTGAAAGCATATATTTACAATAAATTTTTACCATAAATACCATATAAATTGATTACCAAATTACTAAGGTAATTATTTGATTTGATTGATAAATTCAAATCTAATTCTAACTAATAAAGCATAATTATAGTACTATATTAGATGTAGATATCATAAAAATCGTATATATTTATTACCATATCATACAAATCGTATACATTTATTACCATATCATAAAAATTGTATACATTTATGATATGTTAAATCGTATAAATCTATTTAAATTTTATAGATTTATTATCATACCATAAAAATTGTATAAATTTAATATTAGATAAAAATCGTATAAATATTATCCCTCTTATTCAATTTATAATTATCATAGCATAAAAAATCATATTGATTTGATATCTCATTAAATTTTTGTAATAAATTTCCCGTAATCAAATACGATTATTTATAATAAAAATACTTGTATTTTTAAAAACGTACTTGTATTATTTTTTGTAATAAATTTTGCGTAATCATTTCCCGAAATTATATATACTAACCATAATTATATCAAAAATACTTAATTCAGCAATTAAGATTTAAGATGCAATAAATAAATATATCTTGATTACCATATATATATTATCTAATTAGTTAAGCTATTAATTAGATAATTAAATGATAATTGATTCTAATTTTCGAAAATGAAAGTAGTAATCTTCTCAAAATACTCTCTAAAAAATTGCAACAAACAATGTCCTTCAATGTAAATAATTCAATCTTTTAAGGGTAAATCTAAAAAGTGGTTTCATTTTATTATATAGAAGATGTAAATTATAATCTTAATTCATGAGAGTTAATTATAATTTTTCATGAATAGCTTATTATTATTATTATTTTTGATAAATCAAGAGTCCCGGATCTTATGAGAGAGGTCTGGATTATTCTCCTAGGGGAGGTGCAACCAACAGATAGACCTTCTCTCCGGGTATTCAAATGAGCCGAAAGCTTGGATTCATATTTATGTAAGGGTGTATGAAATAATTGTGACTTAGTTTCGAGTGTTGGGGGAATCGAACCCGCGATGTGTGTACCGTCCGGATCCGTCCCTCACTACAAGCATAGTTCACCATCTGCAATGTACCAACATTATTTTCTACATCCACAGTTGGTTCAACACTAGAACCAATTTCAGTATGTTCACTAGTACTACCAACAGTAACCGTAGTGTCAGCACCTTCATGAACATTCGATTCCACACCTAAATCGGCATCAATATGTTCACTAGTACTAGCATAGTTAACCATAGATGCATCTTCTCCATGACAATACCATACTTTATACCCAGACATAAATCCTTTGCTATATAGATGAAGCCATACTTCTTTTACTGACCTAAACCTCCTATTCCGACATTTAGAACAAGGCCAATACAACTTACCTGTTTCAAGAGTTTGATTTTGATTTCCAGAAAACTCCATAAATTGTTTCAACCCATCAGCATACTCCGTAGTAAGTAATCTTGTTGCTGGATCTATTCTCTCTTGATCCATCCATGAGCGAAAATCTATATTTGACATTTTGCTAATAGTTTTGAGATTTGATTAGTAGTGGTGGAAAGAAATGAAACGTGAGTGGAAAATATATAGGTGAATTTTGTGACCGTTTCTGACCGACTTTGATGGAATACCCACTTTCGGTTACAAATGAAAATGGTGTATGCATAATATGTTATCTTTTTGTACTGGAAATGGGTGTACTGGTTGCAAACGGTCACAAATTACCTACCGGTCACAATTGGTCGGTAATTTGTGACTGTTATGACCGTTGCGCCCATTTCCGGTTTCCATTTTAAAATTTTGGCCGAAAAATAAAATTGGTCGGTAGTGGTCACAAATTACTGACCGATTGTGACCGGTGTAAATTTTCGGTCACAATTGGTCAATAATTTGTGACCACTTCTGACCGTTTTATATAGATTTTTAAAAAAAATTTCGGAAAAAACTACACCCATCGGTATCGGTCACAAAATTCTGACCGGAAATAAAAAAATTTTTGCCGGTCAGATTTGGTCACTAATTTGTGACCGCAACCGATGGGTGTATTTTTTTTTTAATTTCGATCACAGTCAGTCGGTATCTGATCAGAATTTTGTGACAGTTTTATTCCGGTCATAAATTACGGTCACAATCCAACCTGTTTTCTTGTAGTGCCTCGCCACTCCTCCACAACCACTCGGACGAATACCTTGTTATTTTTACTCTCATCAAATTCACATATATGTTTTTATATCTAGCAATCAGTTTTATTTTCATCCTCAATTTTCACAATTTGTGTTGGCTATGTAAGCACATATTGAACTTGTTATTAATTAGAGTTCATATTGTACTCAATAAGTGAGAATCCTTTTTTTTTTCTTTGAAATAAGTGAGAATCCTTAAGACTGTATATTTCGGATTTGTTTTAATAATTATATCCACTTATATAAGTACTTTTGCTTACATGTTGTATTCAGATATTTTTCTTCAAAAAATTCATATTTAATCATATTAAAAAATACATTATAAACCAAGACAAGTTCAGCATTAGAGCCTCATAACATATCAGATACTATCTGCATGATCACCTCAGCTTAATTGATCATATTCTTGATTAATTAATATACTAATTGACATTTGTTTTTAATATTTAGTCATCTTTAATCTATAATTTGTGTGACTAGCTGACAGCTAAACACTGTTTATAAAGCCGCTTAGGAGGGAATATACATGCATATGTATTCCATCGCATAAGATTAACATTGATAAGATAAGATCCAACGTCAACCAAAGCTACGACCTAGTGAACAATAATATTGTAATGCTACTATTATTATTGTTGAAAATACATATGAATGAAAATCATTTACAAAAAAAAGAAGAAAAAAGAAAAATACATATGAACATTAGAAAGATACAAAATTTTTAATATAAAAAAAAGGTACAAAGTTTACCAATTGATTATCATAAGTACGTCTTCAGAACCTCCGAAACCTTCACACAAATATAAATAAATATACTGATTTTTTAATAGGCTTACTTAGAGTCAATTAAATTATATATATAGATTTACCTTTTTTAACAAAATTTTTTCTTTTTTTTTTTGTTACAAATTTTAATTTATTCTTTTATTACAAAAATAATTATTCTTATGTTTTATATATATATATATAACAATTAACCGTTAGCAACTACCAAAAAGTAAGTGACTCAATTGGTTTGTCTTTGAATAGAGCATCTATGGATCGGGATTGTTGACACAAAAAAATTAATTAGGTAGCGACTTTTGTAATTTATTTGAACTCTCATAACTTTAATGAAGTTTTTTAAAAAATCGTAGAAATGGAAAAAAAAAAAGTTTGTGCGCCATTTAGATAGATAATGAGACCTTTCGAAGCAATGGTATTTCGATTTTTCCATTAATCTTTACAAATCCTAGATATTGGTATATTGTGAAATTTTGATATAAATAGATAGAGGAAGTTAAGTAAAATCTAGATACCAATGTGCGGGTTTCAAGTTAAGTAAGCCATGTTTGCTTAGTCTCGGGAGAACAAAGAATCCTCTAAATAAAAGAAAAAATAAGCACTTTGTCAAATGACTAATTAACTATCCTAGTTTTTGATACCGGAGCTCGATTTCAAATATAAGTGTTAACCTGCATAGAGAAAATTAGCTATGAGTTTTGATTTGGATATGTGTATATATACAAGCATTGTTTTATGGATCCAAATTAGGTCAATATATATATATACACATATATATATAATCTTTTATATTAAAAACCCATAAAAAAATGTTCAATATCTATCTGCCTTCGAATAGTACAGTCTACTAATCAGTAATAAAAAATTAGCTAAGCTTAATAATTATATTTCAATATAGATATAAAAATTATAATGTGAAGTGTTATAGTTTTTTATGTAATATATTCCACTTCTTATAATACTGGGCCTTCACGTTGTAGGTACGGCTTCGAAGAGACTTCTTATATAAAGCCTAACTAAATTGAGCAGCCCGGCATCTTAATTGTCCTAAAAAAGAAATTACATAGACTACATGTACAAAACATTAAAATACGACTATAACTGCATTATTAAAAAAGAACTAAACTAAAACCTGAATATCCGAAAACATCAAAGAAACTTCATTTGTGGAAATATAAAGAAATAAAATGAATATGAAAAAAAAAACCTAAAAGCTGAAATAACTTAGAACAAAGCCGAAATGCAAACAATAGAAAACCCTAATAGAGAAATGAGATTGCGTCCATGAACTGAGTGGTTGTTTGTGCCAGACTTTGAGGGAGCCGGTGCAGTCACTGAAGAAGACGGCGAAGTTTCCGGTGACTTGGTTGTAGATGGAGAAGTCTTAGATCTTGATCCAGCCGATGGAGAAACTGCATCAAAATTATCATTTCATAGATTACCAAATAAAGACTTAGATTTCTAAATAAATCTTATCAAGTTTTTTTTTTCTTTTCTTTTTTGCTATCAATTGGATTTACAAAGCATATTGTTGACTGGGGAGGATTTTTAGGATAGTTTTTGGTTTTTGTTTAAAATAAAATTTGTTTTAACCCATTCAAGTTTTAAAAAAACTGGTTTTTAGTTTTTGAAAACTGTTTTTTTTTTGCTACAATTCAACATTCAAGTTTTTAAATTTTACAATTTCCTAAATAGTAGAAAAAAAAGTATTTAGAAATCTAAAAATAAAAATGAGAACTAAATGAAAAACTAATAACCATAATCTCTGGAAATCAAAAACCAAAAACTACTTCTCTATTCGTGGCCAAAATCTATAGTTAAAACAAATGAAATGGAGTAATAAAGTTTTATTTTAGTTTCGAATATTACAAAATATATTAAAAATCAAGTGTAATTAAATAAAATTTTATGGAATTAGTTGAAGCAAATACATTGCTAATGTAGGATTATTATATTTATAATTATAGTATTAATCATTAGCTAAAAACGAAACCTAAGATGTATATATATATATATATATATCCATCGATCACATCAATCCTCGAGTGGGAAGAAATCCTTCACTCTAATTACTAAGTTCATAATCAAATATCTTAATTAACACATACCAGGAGACGTAACAGGAACGGATCCACTTGGTGTAGTCGGACTTGGAGTCAATACACCTGAAAAAAAATCCAATTATTAACATACAAATCTGTCGAAAGTCCATGCAAAAGAAACCATTTTGACGATTTCCTAAAGATAATATCTGTTGTTAGAAATAAAAATATAAAAAATCACCACAATGAGGAGGAGCAATGGAGAGTTTGCAAGCCTTAGGAGTCTCAAGAGCTCTTGAGGTATTTAAATCAATTCCCATTTGGCTACTACTCGCCAAACCATAGCAAATACATTGTGGGTTATATTGCAGAACAGTTTGTATTCCGACACAACATGATTTCTCTGGCTCAGTTTCGTTTGATCCAACACTAAGGTAAGTGATACAATCCATCATGCTAAATATGACTGACGAACAATCAGAATTCGACGGTCCAGGTGCCGGAGACGGATTTGCAAGTGACGATGATGATAGTAATAGTAATAAGATGGAACAAATGATCGATTTCATTTTTGCTAGGTGTTTTTCTTTGATGAAGATAGAGTTTTTGTTTTGTATTTTTTGCTTCTTTTAATCTAGATGATAGAAGATGATGACTATAAATAGAAGTGAATAGAATTGAAGTTCTAAAAGATAAAAGCTAAGATATTAAGTGTGTGTATATTATTTGTTTTGTTTTTAGGTTGAAAGTCGTCCTATTCTCCTTCCTTAAATGTCGAGGACTGTTGAATAGGTTTTGTTGATTTGAATTTTTTTACTGTTAGAAATTTATCGATTACTTTTTATTCTGATTTTCCTTTATTTACTTTTAGGATATGATCGGTTTGTATTATTTGTATATTTGTAATTAAACATATTTATTAAAAAAATTATTTTCTCAATACAAATAATTCGTTGGTGGTAACCAGTACAAACAGATTAACTAATTTACGCAGCCTAAACAAAATCTTTTCGTAGAGAAAATTTTTAGTCCAATCAAAAGACTAATTATAGATTACTAGATTTGTAAAAGCATCTTCAAAGATATTCTTTACATTTTTTTTTCAATAATAGAATCGACATGACTAGGTCCATTGTCTAAAGTCATCCATAAAATCCTATGTAATAGGGTGGAGTTGAACTCCAAATACCATAACTTGAACAATTAACTACTATATTGAGAAAAGTTCAATCTCTAATTGGCGCTCACAAAAAGTATATTTACATTGAGATGGACAAATTCTTATATTAATTTATTAATATTCAAGAAAAAAACAATTTAGTATATATTTTTTGTTAATAGTTTGATCAATAAAGTTCAATCCATAATCAAATAACCTAAATTCCGAAATTTCTATGACATGGGGCATACGCTACTATCTGAAATCGAAATTGGATGGAGAAAACATCAGAGATGACGATAAACCATTTGACTAAAAAAATTTCTACATAAATTGATATTTACTTTTTTTTTTTCTTTTTGTCTAGCACTTGGATCGAAAGACTCTATATTCCAAACTCATCCCAAAAAATTTAGTTAACTATACGTGTACCATATGTAGTTAGGTGGTAAAAAAATGTTTAGTTAACTATATGTGTACCATATGCAGAGAATTTGAAACTTGTGCGACTGTTGAACTTTTGTTTTAAAGGTTTGTCTAAGTTAATCTTTTAGTTGATTAGTATCTATAAATCATAATTTTGTTCGAAGGACTGAGTATAGAATTTCATTATCTATAATGATTCTAACTCATAGATTTTGTAATACAATTGTACGAATACTCTTACACTGTCATTTGGATAGCGTTGATTCACAATCTCAACGTAAGACTTCATTATCAATCATCGCCTACACTATTATCATATAGTAACTAATCAAATCTAATGTGTGAAATTTAATTATCAAGTTATGTCATATTAATGAGTTATCAAATCTAATATTTTCTCTTCTATATTATAATAAAATAGATATCATATCATCAAAATGACAAGATATATATGGATCATTTGTTATTCAAGAATTAGGATTTATTTGATAATTATTAATTATGATTGTATTGTTCATGAAATGAGAGAAAAACTAGTTTAACAGAGAGAATCCTTTGTAAGGAGAGGAGATATAGATCGATTTCTCATTAGGAGATGTGAGAAATAACAGGTTTGATTTCGCATGAAGGAGATGAATGAAAGAAGAGATGTGATTTCTGGAGAAAATTTAGGGTTTCGGAACCCCTAAAAATTTTTTTCTTGATAATGATATGTCATTTAACTGATCTTATGATGTGTCATTTAACTGATCCAACAGACAAGATTGTTGCTATTTCACTAATCTAGGGGACATAATGTGCTAGCTCAGTGACCCTTGTGAACAATGTATTATTTCATATAGGAATTTAATTTTGAAAATATATTTACGAAAATATTATCAATTTGCTAAGTATAATAAATAAAAACTTATTTTTTATTATTTTATATGAAAAATAAAAATGAATTCAATATGTACTTTAAGTATAATACGAGATATCATCTCTAGATGGAGTACAAGATACATATTTCATATAGTGTATAATTTGTATACTTCTTATGTAAAATGTCAAAACTTAATTTTATACTTTTATAAACCAAACAATGCTTTTTAACCGTAACCTATCACAATTATATAAATACATGTAATATTTTTAATATAAATTGTAAGTTTAAATTTCTAAACCTTAAACTCTATCTATACCCCAATCTGTACTTAAAAAGGCTGGACCGTTTCGGAGGCGATCGAAACGGCGAAAACCCTAATACTGTTTTCCTGGCTCCGGCGGTGGTGGTGTGGTCCGGCGGGGCTTTGGCGACGACACGGAGCTGTCTGTAGAAGGAGTCAAGCGGTTCCTCGGCTGGGTTATTCGATATTCTCACGGTTGTGAGTTCTCTTTCTTTTTATCGTGGGTTCCTTCCCCCTCTTTCTTTTTGTCGCAGGTCTAGGATCCAAAAGGGTAGGGACGAGGACGAAGGAGGAGCGATGAAAGGGGTTTCCTCGGTAATTCGAAGGGGGTTTTGAGGCAATGGTTGAAGGGCTTCAAGGATGTCATCCTTTTATGTTCTGGGGTTTGTTCCCCGAGGTGAATTTTATGTTATCTGATGGTTTCCTTGGTCGAGGTGGAGTTGATTTCATGGATTCTCTGCAGCTGCAGGGGCTTCTTTTGATAATTAGCTCTTTAAGGTTTATTGTCCCATTTTCGGGTTCTGATTTGGCTCGTTTGTGTTGGCTTCTGGTGGATTTAGGTTTCCATTTTATTTTTTTGCGATTTGATTTGGTTGGGTCATCTGATTGGTTTCCCTTTCCAAAGGATCTTTTCCAAAGAAATCTTATGTTCAACTTTATCGTGATCTGGTTGGCATTTCTCAGGCTTTTAAGGCTTTTCAATGTTAGGTTGAGTGAGTTAGGGTGGGGTTTGTGCCTCTTTATAGTCTTATATGTTGTTTCTCTGTGGTCTTTGCGTCGAGATTCGCGGTCTTTGAGGATTTTTTTGTTGGATTGTCTATCTTACAATGTCCAGGTTATGGTTGTCCTTATTTATGAGTTTGATTCAGTATCTAGTTGCTGTTTCATATCTTTCGTGGGTAGATATGTTTAAATATCTGCTTTCAAAAGGCTTCCTTGTTAATGTTAGAATCTGGTGCGAGGATAGTGCTCTGATTCTTCTCTTGATCGTATCTTTAGGCTTTGCTTTTGATTTATTTAGTCAATCATTTCTGATTCTGGTCTTGATTGTCTTGATGTTATATGCTTCTCGTCGTAATTTAAGAATTCCTTTTTTGTTACCACTCCTCTTGTTTAACTCTGGATGGTGTGTAACTGAAGTTTCTATTTCGGTGCTAATCATGATTTGCTATAAGATTCTGATGGATGTACAGGATTATTCCTGTATCTCGATTAGTGTTCAATGTCAGTTAAATATGTTAATCGTATCTGCAGGAATTGAAGTTGATTTATTTGGATTTTCAAGATTGATTCTGGTTTTGGTTCAGGCTGAGGACTACTTATGGCTGACCAGTTCTCGTTTCCTTTATTCTCCATATTCAGTTTACTTTTCAAAGCTCTTTCATAAGCTCTATTGCTGTTTAACGATCTTAATTTCAATAATGTCTCAGCTTACTCTAGCTAAAAAGGCTTTCGACAACAGGTCTCCTCCGAGGACGTTGAAGATCAAGGTTCCAGCTATTGACAATTCTGATCTGTTGGCTCGTTGTTCTAGGATCATGCTTGGACGTTGTTTAAA
>OVAX01002026.1:0-35111 GCA_900406405.1 Lepidium africanum | reverse complement strand
ACAAACAGAAGAAAAGAAAACTAGATAGGAGTTACACAACTTGATTTGTTATGTCCAACCTGACCACACCTTCCACATTTATAAGATCTTGACTTCCCAAACTCCCAAGTAGAAGGAATTCATCTTTTCTTGGTTCTGCCACTAGGAATGCGAGTAGATGGTGGAAGACAAACAAATGAATAATTTCTGATGGAATATCCCAAGAAGCAATATCACCAATGGGATGAATAGTCTATGAATAGGCAAGTGTCCACTTGGGAAAAATATCAGAAAACTTAAAAATGCATATTTACAAATACTTCAAAAAACACAAACATATACAAGAATAAAATAAATCAATTATTAACACTACAAACCTTTCAGTAGAGTAAAGATCATCTATGTAATTATTTTCATTGAGATTAACATGTTTGCAAGCAGCAATAGCATGTGAA
Organism: Lepidium africanum; assembly: GCA_900406405.1. Lineage (NCBI taxonomy): Eukaryota > Viridiplantae > Streptophyta > Magnoliopsida > Brassicales > Brassicaceae > Lepidium > Lepidium africanum. The sequence continues at coordinate 34,677 of OVAX01002026.1, read as the reverse complement.
CAGGGGAATTTATTTATGGTGAAAGCATGACACGTACAATGCCTTGACCCAAACTCACAACATGTGCCATCCTATTTCCTTTAACCTCAAAGTCCAAGGGACTGATTGGAGAGACTTAAAAAAAACGGGATGATTCGTTATAACATTGCACCATCTTCTTTCCAACATTGACAGTGACAGGATGTAGATGACGACAACTCTTCTGATGACGCTCATAAAACGATTTAGTCATAATAGACCTGATTGTGTCAAAAAGGCATGTAATGGGATACTCACGAGACTCTTTCAACATTGAATTCAAAGATTCAGCAAGATTGGAGGTCATAATGTTGAACCTATTAGCAGGTGAATAAGCACGAGACCATTTTCTAATATCAGCTTAAATTAAATACTCAGCTTTTGGATCAGCTTCTAAAATGTCTTTAAGAAGATGATCAAACTCTTGAGTGTTATAAGCTCTAGATGTTGCATTAACCACTAGGAGAAGTACACATCTTCTGAACCGTGTCTCTACGTTCTTTTGCTAATGGAAAGTACAAAACCCATGATGAGCTAACAGATAGTTTTTAGACAAAGCATTTGCAATGGAAGGAGCACAGTCAGACACAAAAACCAAATCACTAGTATCAGGAATGAATGACAGTAAACATCTCAAAAACCAATCCCAAGATGAATCATTTTCTGAATCCACAACAACAAATGCAATTGGATAGAGTTGGAAATTACCGTCTTGGGCTGAACCACCAAGCAAAGTTCCTTTGAACTTTGACTTTAGAAAGAACCCATCAATAGAAAGAACTTTCCTCATCAAAATGAATCCTCTAATGGATCACCAAATGCCAAAAATGCATATTTGAATTTCATATCATGATCAACTTCAATGAAACTAACTGACCCTGGATTATTCAGTTTTAGCATATGAAACAATTTAGGTAAAAACTTCATAGCTATCTGAAGGTGAACCCCTAGCAAATTCAGCTGCATATTCTGAAGCTCTCCAAGCCTTCGAATATGTAACAGTAATACCATGATCAGACCTAAACTTTTCTATCAATTGCTTAGGTTTCAATGGAACCTTTCCTCCTTCAAAGTGATTACTAACCATATGACCTAACATTTTTGCACTAGCTTGACGATGATTAGCATTTCTCAGCGATGAATCACATGTATGTTCACTCACATATGTTCGAATAACAAAAGAACCAGACCCATCAACGTTGGTAACCTGCAACATCCATAAACAATTAGTATCTTGGCAATGGATGACATACCGGTGCAAGTCTGATTTTTTGTGTTTGAAACTCGAAGTCATTCTTGATAGAATATATCTTCAAAGCTCTTTTCAGTACTGTCTTGTCTCTAAATATCATTCCAATATATAGAGAGTCAATCTCGTTAAAAAAGAAGATGAATAATCTGATACATCACCGTCAGAAGCTGAAACTCTAGATATAGAATTTTGTCCACTAGTATTAGTAAATGAGGTAGATGTTGATGGATTGTTGATATTTGAAGTTGATGCCACTTACATTACAAAAATTTTATAAACAAACTTATTAAGGCATTTAAATATAAGTTACAGAAATGATAATACCTTAGGAACATCACTATTTATCGTCACAGAAGCAACTGGAATACTGGAAACAGGAACAATACGTCGCTGTTAAATTGATAAAACAGAGTGTAAATTAGTAAACAAAAAAGGTACAAGAACAGAAGAAAAATCCAAAATAGCTTTGACAATGGTTCTAAATAATCATATTCAAACTATAAGTTCATAATATAACTTAACACACATAATTCAAATAAGAAATGCCTCAGAAACTGTCACACATAATTGAATAGCTCTGTCACACTCCAAAAACTTATTAATAAAAGTTTTGACTTGTCTATCATTCCTTATGAAAAGTGGAGGAAGCTTTTTTGGTGAAAATAATTGATTAGGAGGAAGACAATAACTAAATTTGACACTAGTTGAAACAGAATCCAGTCCGAAATCTTCTGAAACAACCGAAAGAGAAACTCCTTTGACATTGTCAAATTCAAACTCCCAATGAGTGGAGTTTGTGAATTTCCACAACTCAGACACACAGTAAATCTCAATCATCATAACCTGGGCAAAAATTTAAAATTTATCAACAAACAAGGATATGAAAGAATAGAAATTTCCAGATATGAAAGACAAATCAGAGATTACTGAAAACCAATAAGAAATCTGAGAAAAAAAGAAAAAAGATGTCGAAATAGACTAAGATAGCTTATAAATACGTTTTAGGTAGTTTTTTATAAGACAACTTATAAAACTTTTAAAAAATATAACATGAATATTAGGACGGTTAGAAAGAGAAAGCCCAAAAATTTTACAAGCTTTATAAGCGAACATATAAAAACGTATGAAACACAAAGAACACGAAGAAATCACGAAGAACACGAAGAAACGAAGAACACGAAAAATTAATTTCTCTGAATCGAGATTTAAAAACAATTGAATCTAGATCGAAATCACGTAATAGATTGTGCAAATCACAGATCAAGTAATCAAATAGCTAAAATCGCGATCCAAAACATATAAATCGCATATCTGAAATCGAAACTAACTAACCTCAGAATCTCAGATCCGAAAACAAAAATTGCAGAGATAATCCAGATTCGTTTCGATTTTGATGATAATCCAGATTTCTGTTTGCAGAGATAATCCAGATTTGTTTCGATTTCGATGATAACTGTAAACACAAATGGTTGAATGAAGAAGAAGCTCAATAACAAATCAACAAAGAAGAGCAAAACGGAATTAAAAAAGTAGGAGGGCATATTTTGAAAAGAGAAATTCGCAGGGGTATTTTTGTGAAGGGGTACACTGAAAAGGCAATACTCAAAATTTCTCTAAATTTTACGATTTTGAATATTTTACGACAATCTTCCCCAAATACTCTAACTAATATTGTAAAATACAATACCACTCTATGTAATATATTCAATGTTTTAAAAGTAATTAATGTTATCCTTTCATTATATAAAAGATCTTAAAATTTAATTATGAAAATCTACAGAATTTATGTTTAAGATCCGATGAAATCTTCATCAATAAATGAATTATTTACATACCATAAATATTATTTTCAGTTTAATTTATAATAATCAAAAATTGGTTCGAGATTAATATATGAATTTGTATTTAGTTTAGTTTTTGAAATTAGGTAATAAATTTTTTATTGATGTAAACATATATAAAGAATAAAAATTATATCGTAGATTTCTTATTAAATATTTTTCTATATATAGAAATTAGATTTGATTTAAGTCAATAGAATTTTAGCAATTACGAATTGATATTCCTATATTTTTAAACCTATTACAATCAATATTATAAATAAATCCATATATGTTGACACATATGTAATATAAAAGTAATTATCACCAAGATCATACCATAAAATCAATGATACGATTAAATAATACAACTACAATTTTGTAATATTATCATTTCATTATTGGAAAAAAACTTAGAATATTGAATAAATTATCACTAATTATACGATTATAATTTATAAGTAATGAATATAGCTTCACTATAATAAATATTAATCAACTTAATTAATCTTTATTCAATTGAATTTTATTATTGTTAACGAATAAACAAAATATGTGGAATTTGTATGTAATACTTAAATATATTGTTACGTATGAACTAATTTTATGTTCATATAAACATATCAAACATTAGATTATTAAGTATTATATGAAGTTGAATACATAATAAAAGTAGGATTTGAGTATGTCTGGAACAATAGGATTTGAGTATTTTTGCAAAGTACGTTTATTATTAATTATTATATGAATTTGTAACAATAATTCATATAATTTATGGAAATATAAATTCGAGAAAATTATACAAAAATAACATTGAAAGCAAAACAATTTATAATTTATATAGAAGATTTAAAGATTATATAATATGGAATACTTGAAGAAAAATAAAGATTCAAGATGTATTAATTATTGTATGAAATAAACTGATCACCACAAACATACGCATGATTCTCATAGTTCTGTTGTCTCCAAGAATATCACAACATCACCAAATCTATCACCAGAAAAAATTCTAGTTTCAATACATCCTTTTGACATTCTAAAGATGTGAAGCGTTGTACCATAAAAAAAAACCGGATTTTGCATTCATGTCTCTCATCATCATAATCTTGTACTTAAACGAACTTTGTATACTTTCTCGACCATTAATAGAAACATCACGGGGTTAAAGTATATTAGCTATTTCGAAACTGTAAAAATGGTGTGTTAGTTATATGGTAAAAAATAATAATAATATAACAAATAAAATTAGTAGAGTAAGAAAAATATAATTGTTTACCTAGAAACCATTGTTGAAGATAATATGAAGTAAGTTACTATTGTGACTCGGTTTATGCCATCGTGACTTAAAGGTAGTAGACATATATATGTATATAGTAGTGTATTAGGGTTCTCGTTTAAAATATTCTTTAAGGATATCCATTATCGGGTAATTAATGGGTTTCGAGCATTATCAAACATTAATGTCAATGATTCAATTTACATAAAAGAATATTAAATGTATTTTTTAAGATCAGAAGAAATCTTCCCCATTAATTAAATTATTTGAATACTATATATATTTTTTTCACTAAAATTCGTCCCTTAAATACCTAATCAATTGTAATCTAATCAATAAATGCGTAAAAAATGAAGACAATTTCACCAAAATACTCACACTAAAACCATAAAATTCAATGGCATTCTATGTAATATTCAAATGGTTTCAAATGCATTTCAAATTATTGCTATCATTTTATTATATAGAAGACTGATCATTTGTAACTAAAAAATAACTTTAGTTAAAGATTTTTTTTTTTTGTCAAATTCCTACATAATGCAAGCGGTACGATTCAATCCCGAGATATACAAGTACACTTACCTTTAGTGAACTTACCACATGCCACTAGGCTAAAGGTCACTTACCGTTAAAAATCTTAATATCTCTAAAATAATGACATAAATTATAACGGAAATATTATCATCAATAAGATAACAACACGTGATTTTGTTTTAACTAATGTTGTTATATGTCATCATTGTCTTTTGCAAGTTCGAAGTCTCGGATGCCAAAATTTACAAATCAAAGTTCTCATAAATTGCGATTCAGAGATAGAAAACATCATCTAAGTTTAAAAAGCAACATTACAACGTTAAATATAACAATTTCAAAATCACAAAACAGAGATGGAACAAGAGTTGAAACTACAAAGGCAACAGGATCTTGTTTTGAAGGCCAATGTATTTTACTGTAAGATCAGATCACTCACTGAACACATGAAATCTATTTATCGACGTATAAAAGAACAAATGAGATGATTTACAGTGATATAAAGAATGAGAAAAAAGTTATTTTACAGAGCCTCTGTGTACACATACAGCATTATCATCCACAACAAATGAGCCAAAACTTTCAGAGAGCTTCAATGATCCAAAGAGTGACCTTAAGAAATTCCAATGGTCTTACCCAAAAGCCAGAGAACAAGCGACATTTCGATTCCAAAGATTGTATGGAGAGTACTTCTATCGAGTGTAAACCCAAACACTGTGATTCCTGCTTTGTTGTTCTCAAAATAATTCACTACAATAAACAAAAAAACATAAAAACACGACATTCATAAGATTGATATAACTTAAAATGTGAAGAAAAAAGATTTGGTGTGAAGATAGATGATGCATATACCTAGAGCTTGCCGTTTTTGGAATGATATGGTGCTATAAGCATAAGCAGGGATAAGGTTATTGTTATCGAAATCATCTTCTTCGTCTCCATAATCATCACTGTCTGATTCTCCAATATCACCATCTATTGGATAGTATCCGGGTCCACTTGATTTCTCAACTAACCTTGGAGTCTCTCCATCTACCGTCTCAAAGGATTCTATTGTCGCGCAGACATGCCATTTAGCAGCAAGACAAGTCACGGCCTGAGCCTTGTGTGTGATCTTTGAGGCACTTCGTAGTAGAATGAGCAGTGCAATAACCATCGTCATTGAACATAACTGAGGAGAGCAAAAGAAAAAGAAAACGAGTAAGCAAACGAAATGGTTATAGAAGCAAAATTCGCTATTAAGCAAAACAGAACTTACTGCGAGTTCTCCAGCTCTGTAGATATTCAATTCAGCGTAGGCCTTAGTGGTAATAAGCAGAGAGTAAAACTGACTACCAGTGACAAGAATCAAAGACAACAAAATGAAGGTTCTGTATCGGTGGCTGATGATTCTCAGGTGACGTCTGATGCGAAGATGTTCAGACAAGATAGAACCAACATCTGAATCCATTTGGAAAACTTGAGCAAAGTCTTGCAGTCTAAGGATCTGGAGATGGCAAATGAGACGAAAGAGGACACAAACCAAGAAGATCACGGTAGTACGGTACAGCCACGAGCAGAGTTCCATCACACAAGCGACTGTATCACTTAAGATAACGTTACCGAGAAAAGGAATCTGAGAAGCGCCTGAAGCATACCACCATATCTTGTATGAGCTCATAGCTAAGAAACAAGGAGTGACGAAGTATGAAAGAATCTTAAGCGATCTCTGCATAACAAACAAAAGTTGTTTCAGAAAACATGATTATCTGCTAATTCATAAAACATAGTAATGCTTGTGGAGCAAGTAAAACGAGGATTTTCAAGATTCTAAGTAGCTCGTTGTTTACACCACAACCATGAAAGTTTTATGAGATTGGTAAGATTTATTCCTTCTGGATTGAGATGCAATGGGGGGTGTTCTAAACCTTGTAAATCTCTAGGGTTTAAGATTGTTAATATGTTGCAACATACTCGGAAATTATCCAAAATTTTTACAGATAACGACAGATAAAAACTTTTCAGATCGACTTTTACGAAGAAACCAAAAATAATTTCAATTGTAGGCCCAGAACCTCCAAAATCGAGCGATTCCACCGAAAGATCGAGAACCCAAAATTCAAATTGGGAACGACAAACGAGGCAAAGAACGAAACCCATATTTTCAGCAAAATCAAATCAAGGATGCAAAATTCGAAACGGAAACGGAAATGAAAACAAAACTCACATTGAGCTGATTGGTGTAGCCTCGTCGGACGGTTTCGCTTTCATCCCAAAGCTTATCGAAGAACAGAAACCTCCGAAGACCATACTTGCTAACGAATCTGGAGAGACATAGAAAAGAAAGGGCAGCGAAACTGCTAAGAGAAAGCTGAACCACGGAATCGTACGGCCTCGAGTGATGGCTATCGCAGTCAGCACAAGCGAGCATGAAGTGAGACGTGGCGGGAACAACGAGCGTGAAAACAACGAACATAGACCAAGAGAGAACCGCGGTCCAAGGGCTTGACTGATCGACGCACATCCATCTCAAATATTTCCGAAAACTCTGGAGCTCGTCCTGCGCGTGTGAAACGCAACGCGTGAACTTGGTGTCACGTTTAATTAGCCGTTCTCGTCGTCCTTCGTCAGCTTCTCCTGTAGCTGCAGTTCCGATGTCGATGTCCGCCATGGACAATCGCTCGAAATTCTCTTTCTGTTGGTAAGTTTTGGGAATTTTCCAAATATATAAAGTGATGAAAGAAGGAGGCAAGATCAGGAACAGCTAAATTGTTGAGGTTATATTTATAAAGGATAGATGTTAACGTCGCCTTTGACTACAACTATTATTGTAATTTATTACTAACATTTATTTTTATTTTTATTTATCGTTGAAACTAATTCAAATAGGTGTCGGTTATTATATTGTTACGTATATTGGTTTTAAGTTTTTATATGTAATTTTTATGTATTCCATAGGGTTTAAAATACAATCAATAAAGTTATTTCTATATTTCAAAATCATAAGAGAGATTTTTGTTTCACGATAAATAAATTTAAAAGAGTTGACAAAAATAAAGGAAAAGTAGATTTGAGTTCACAAAACTCATGATTTGACAATCACGGGGTCTATCTACTTGCTCATAAAATTATTTTATTATTTTATTTTAAATACCATATATACTGTAAATTGAAATATTACTGATTGAACAAACTAAATGTTTACTATAAAACTATGTAATATATTTTAGATATTCAGTTCACTTTTCATAATCCATTATCTTAATATAAATTGCAACCAAATTGATGTTTTAACTGTAAAATATACTATTAAGGAAAAATGAAACATTTGTTATTTGCCAGCATCGTAGTGGTACGAGAGAGGACAAAAGGTAGCGGTTGTACACATTCGGATTTAATATCTATATATTAGAGGTAGATCCGAGATCCTATTTCGGTTCACGAGAAATAATGGTCCAAATTCTAAGTATTGAACTCGACAAGCTTATCGAAGTCTCAATTCGGAAGAATTCCTTCTCGGAAGCGCGCTGAGGCTTGAAGGAAGTCGGACGATACGTCAGCAAACAAAGAAATGAAATTTTCTTATTCTGACATGGAAATTTTTTGAAATTTGTATATTTTCCTTCATTCAATCTACTTTGTAACCGCCTCTATGGTCTATAAATAGAGGAGCACGTCCTTTAAATAAGGGATCCGCTTTTTGGCACTAGACATTAAGCAATATATTGTACTCAACAATCATCCTATTCGCAATACACTTCTTTTTCTCCAAAGCTCTAAAAGAATCCTTGCCCAATCTTCCCTCTTGTAATCAGAATCGTGGACTTAGCTACTTGTGCTAGACCCAGTTCGAACAGTTGGCGCCATCTAAGCGGAAGACATCAAAGAAATTCTTTACACACGAACAAGGAGTGCATGCGAAACAAAAGATGGCAGAAGGCAAAGTAACTATCAGCTCACCCGAAAGAAGAGACCTTAACCCCCAAGAAAACAGTAATTTGACTCTCGGATCATCCTTGAACTTTGTCCAAACTCAGGAAGAGAACCGATAAAACTCCCAGGAAGTTGCCGCCCTCCCTGATCTGCCTCAAGGACCACTTTCGATTGAAAATTTGGTGCGCAACATGATAACGCAATTCGAAGCTTCCGATCGAAGAAACTCGGAAAGATTCGACAGAATTGAGACTCATCTAAACGAGAGTAACCTCCCATCTACGCAAAATAACAATCTAGATGGGAAGTATTGGCTAGCGTTTAAAGAAATCTGTTAGGAGCAGTACCAAGTTCACAGCCAACCAACATGACGGGACCAGTGCAGACTACAATGCCAAATAGGCATGGGCATTCAGGTATTCAGATCGGTTCCGGGTAATACTCATTCGGGTCTGGGTCTTTCGGGTATGAAAATTATATACCCATTTAGGAACCGCATAAAATTCTGTTCGGTTTCGGGTTGGTTTTGTTTGGTTCCGAATCGGTTCAAGTCCATATTTTCAGTACCCATTTAGGAACTAAATATAATTCGGTTCGGTACCGGTACCGATTCATATTCGGGTCAGGTTTAAATATTAGACAAATTTTTACAATTCAACTATATATTTGAGTATTTTATACCCAAAATCCAATTATATACACGAAAAATACTTGAATACCCAAAAAATACCTAACTATCGTAAATATTTTTGAAAAAATACCATAAATTTCATATATGTTTACATGTTTTCGGGTTAACCAGTACCCATTCGGGTATCGGTTTGGTACCAGATATTACCCGATACCAGCGGGTATAAATGAAGAGGATCCAATAGGTATTTTCCTTGGATTTGGGTACTACCTGGTACCCATTATTTCGGGTCGGTTTTGGTTCGATTTTTTGGTTCCGGGTATTTTGTCCAGACCTAACGCCAAACGCATCAGTACAGTAAACGTCGATTACAATGGACGCAGTGGTCGTATACAGGATGATAGAGGACATGCTGTCTCAGTTCCATTAAGCTACTAGCCCGGCACCAGAGATTAGGCGAATTTTAGCTATACCTTAAAACGCACTCTTCGCGACAGGGCTAAAAAGTGTCTCAGTAAATCGGGGACCAAGAATAAGGTGCCCTACATATGACGGGACTACTGATCCAATCAAATTTCTGAGTGCTTTCAACGTCATGACGAACGGGACAACTTACAGTCCCGACCAGGAGGACGCAGCTAACTGCCAACTCTTCGCCGAGAATCGAACCGGTAATACCCTAGTATGGTTCACCAAGTTACCAACTGGATCGATCGAGAGCTTCAATCAACTTATCGAGTTGTTCATAAAGCAATACACCATATTTGTTAACCAAGATACTTTTACAGCGGAGTTGCGGTCCTTGAAGCAAGGGTTTGACGAGTCCCTAAATTCGTATCTAGGACAATTTTTAAGAAAATCCTGACTAAAGAAAAAGTCAGTGATGTAATGGCCATTGAGGCATTAAGAACCGAAATGGTTACGGATGAGGCCTTGAGAAGAGACCTTTTCATAAATCAGCTGAGTACGAGCTTGAATGCCCTTTGTAAAGCAGCGAGGGATGTAGACTACGTAGTAGAAAAGCAAATCCTCGCCAATAAATAGAGAATTCATCGAGACTCACGAGCTAAGGTGTCAAAAGAAGAATACCATAAGCCGAGATAACACAATTACAGAGGAAAAGCTATCTCGGCAACAGCTTTTCAAGTCAGCGAAACTGATAGCCCAGCTCGTAAGATGCCGTTCCACACTACTTACAACCGAAATGAATATTGTGCCTTTCACAATAGGATTGGTCATTCCACTTCAAAGGGCAAACAGCTGCAAGAACTACTTGCCGAAAAATTTATCAAAGGAGAGTTGAATCTTCAGAACAAGAAACTCTAAAGTTCAAAGCACAAAAGTGAAAAGAAGCAGAGTTGCGAGAAATAGCTTACAAAGTGGCAAACCAAGACGGTAGTGCCAAAGAAGAAACAAAACGACAAAAACAAAATGGGGAGACCAAAGAATCAGGATCCCCAAGAATATAGGTCAATGTAATCATGGGAGGATTACAATTTTGTGACGACACTATAAAATCAATCAAAATGTATAAACGGAAGGTCAAAATCGTTAATATCGACATAACAGACCCGTCTAAATGCGTTAGCATTAGGGTCAACCTGAGTAAGTCGATCCGAGACAAGTTGATCCAACTTCTAGAACAAAACTTACCAACATTCGCGTGGACAGTTAAAAATATGCCCAGAATCAATCCAAAGATTGCAAGTTACAGATTGAACGTTGATCCAACTTACAAGCCCATCACACAAAAACGAAGAAAGCTAGGGCTAGAAAGAAAAAATACTGTAATTCACGAAGTCAAAAAGCTAATCGAAGTACAATACCAGGAATGGTTAGCTAATCCAGTCGTCGTTCCCAAGAAGAATGGAAAGCAGCGAGTATGTGTTGACTTCACCGGCCTCAACAAAGTTTGTCCAAAGAATAGTTTCCCACTGCGAAATATTGACAGAATTATTGAGGCAACTGTCAAAAATGAACTTTTTTCATTTATGCACGCTTTCTCGGGGTATAATCAAATTCGGTTGCACTCGGATGACATGGAGAAAACTTCATTCATCACAGAATGATGAACTTACTACTATAAAGTAATGACATTCGGTTTGAAGAATGTGAGAGCGACTTACCTGAGATTAGCTAACAAGATGTTTGACGATCAACTCGGACAAACAGTGGAAGTTTACATTGCTGATATATTAGTCAAGTCTCTTAAAGCAGAAGATCACGTTGAACATCAAGCATGATGTTTTCAAGCATCTAACGAGTATCAGATGAAGCTTAACCCTGCAAAGTGCACCTTCGGACTAACCTTAAAAGAATTTCTCGGCTACATAGTCACTCAAAGGGGAAGCAAAGCGAACCCAAATCAGATTAAAGCAATCCAAAAACTACCTTTTCTGAAGAGCAAAAGAGAAGTTCAAAGGCTAATTGGCCGAATAGCTGCTCTAAATCGGTCCATCTCACGTTCAATGGATAATTGTTTCCCATTTTACAACTTGCTTCGGGGAAATAAAGAGTTCAAGTGGGACGAGAAGTGCGAGAATGCTTTTTCCGAGTTAAAGGAGTATGTTTCAACTCTGCCAATTATTGCAAAACCCGAAGTATCAACATCAACAGTGAGCAGCGTGCTAGTTCGTGACGACAGAGGAACTCAGCATCCAATTTTCTACACAAGCAAATCCTTGGACGGAGTCAAAACCAGATACCCTACTATGGAGAAACTTGCATTATCAGTGGTGATCTCGGCAAGGAAGTTACGACCTTCTAGTCTCACATTATCATTGTGTTGACCAATCACCCGTTACGAACGATATTACATAGTCCGAACTAGTCTGGAAGACTAATTAAGTGGGCCATCAAATTAACTGAATACGACATCGAGTTTAAAAGAAGAACGAGTGCAAAGTCTCAAGTACTGGCTGACTTTCTAATTGAGCTAGCCCCCGACTTGGAACCCTTAGAATTCGACAAAGTTCTTCCAACTTTGAAGATTTACATTAACGGATCATCGTCGCAACATGGCTCGAGAATCAGAATCCGACTTGGATGTTCGACATGAGAAATCTTGGAGCAATTATTCCCACTAGCGTTTATAGCATCCAACAACAAAGCAGAATATGAGGCATTGATCGTTGGGATCATGCTTGACAAAGAGATCGGGGCAACTGAAGTAAAATATTATTGTGATTCTCAATTGACAGTCAACCAAGTGAATGAAGGCTATGATACCAAGAACGACAGGATGGAAGCATACCTTAAAGTCGTCAAGGGTTTGACAAAGGATCTAAAATTCAAAGTAAATAAGATTTCCCGATTTGAGAACACTTCAGCCGACGCCATAGATGCTCTCGCATCCATAACAGATCCCGATCAATGGAATATAATACCAGTCAAGAGTATAGACCAACCTAGTATAAGCCTACCAAAAGGAGACGTTGAACTTGTCTCGGCAATTACTGAAACTGGGAATGAATCTGACACCGAGATGGGAGATAGTGAGCAGCATAGCGAACAGAAGATTGACTGGCGAGATGAGATTCTTGCATACATTATGGACGGAGAAATCCAAGAGGACAGGTAGGCAGCTCGCCGACTCAAAGCCAAATGCGCTTTCTACGCCCAAGTTGATGGGAAATTGTATTGGTAAATTACGAACGAAATCCTCATCACTTGCATCCATAGTGACAAGATTAAGAAAATCATTAAAAAGACACATGATGGAGCTGGTGAAAATCACAACAGTGGAAGATCACTCGTGCACAAAATCTGAACTCTCGGGTATTATTGGCCGACAATGGCAAAGGATTGTGCGCAATATGCAGCCAAATGTAACATATCATCCACGTCCCAACTGAAGAGCTAACTTCAGCAGTTATGCCATATCCATTTATGCGAAGTTTACTAACTTTTGTTCCAGATGGAACATCCGAGTGAGCAAATCCACTCAGCGTAACCCACAAGGAAATGGACAAGCTGAGACAACAAACAAGCAGATCATAGATGGAACAAAAAAAAGGCTTTCAGAAAAGAAAAGAAATTGGCTTCCGAGTTAGATGGCGTGTTGTGGTCGCATCAGACAACACCAAGATGCTCAACCGAATGAACTCCTTTCTCTCTTTCTCATGGAATGGAAGCAATGGCCCCAGTAGAAGTAATGGTACCAACTAAGAGTCGAGAACACTTTCCCAAAGACGAAAATTCCAACAATGAATCAATGAAATCCAGCATCGACGACTTGGAGGAAGAACGAAACGAAGCACTTCTCTGAGTACATAACTATCAACTACATTCTACAAAGTGCTACAATGAGAAATTTCGTGGAAGACACTTAGCAGTAGGAGATCTAGTACTTAGGAAAATGTTTGAAAAGACAGCTTAACTTAATGCAGTAAAACTCGGCGCCAACTGGGAAGGGCCGTATATCATCTGCAAAATCGTAAAACTAGGAGTCTATAAGATCGCGACTATTGAAGATACGCCGAATCGGCGATTTAGATGTGTTACTTGACGTATCCTCATCTAAGTAATTATGTAATCAAAACTACGTCTTGGCTTGATCCCTGTGGGGTACGTAAGTAGCTTTTGGCTGCAGGTAAAACTAATTAAACTATTTATAAGTTGCCATCTTGGGTTCGCAAAAAAAAAAGGTTACACCCTAACTCCTGAAAAGATGAGATCATATTCTCGCAAAGACATTCAAAAGCCGAGTTTTAAAACCTCGATGGATCGTAAATACAGGATCAGAAAAACTGAGACCTAGTTCTCACAAATAAACACGAGATCTAATTCTCACAGCCGAGACCAAGTTTTCGCAAATACAGGATCAAGTTCCCATACAAAGACAAAGCATACCTTTGTATAGTTTCCCCGAGGACAAACCCTCGATAAAATGAAACATAGTCTCGTACAAATTCACGAGATTAAGTTCTTAAACAAAAATGTTCTAAAAATAAAACATTTCTATGAAGTTTGTTTCCGATGTTGAAATTGTTAAAAACTTAAACTGAGTCTTAAAATCTCAGTTTAAAATACTAAACAGTGAAACTTCTATTTACTAACAATCGGGATCAAACTCTCAAACTTAGGAGAGGAACATAGCTAATGTGCAGAAACAAGAAAAGACCTCGGGAATTAAGCTTCGTACTTGTCCAAATATCATACAAATTACGAGACAACCTTTTTAAACAAGTTCTCATATTCGGAATTCGAAATCAAAATGAATTAAAATATTATATTAACAAAAAATAACAACATTGTTCATTATACAAGTAAATAATTACAAGACAATTGTCGATTACAAGGATCAAAGAGATGACTTATAAAAAGCCGAACTACGATTACAAGGATCAAGGAGATAACTTATAAAAATCCGAACAGAGGTTACAAGAATCAAAGGAACAACTATGAAAAATCCAAAAACTAAGAGCAAAGAAAAGGAACCCTAATTCCAAGTCTGATCTTTGCTTTTCAATGCTTCCCCAATCTTGAAAATTGGAACTACCAAGTCTCCAGAAAGTAACAACGTTAAGTTCTCCTTGTCGACAACCTCCTTGGACTCATTCACTTTAGTAGTCATCGAGTCAATAAGTGCAGAAGGAATATTGACACCCCAAGTAGAGAGCAGTTCGAAAGCATTCTTCAACCCAAGATATTGAGCATAAGCCAACCGAGCCTCCAGGTTCCTATCCAAATCATTAAGCCGAGAAGCAATTCGGTTGAAGCGCTCGAAAAATTGATCTTAAAGATCTTGGAAGATGTTTTTCTTCCCGTCATTCAGAATCTTGTGAAGTCCGGAGTCGAAGTTCTCCCTTATTGAGTCCAACTCGTTCTGGATCCCCTAAAGATTATCATTGACTTTCTCGGTAGACTTGAAGGCCGTGATCCGGTCTGACTCAGCGCACTTAAGCGACTCCGTCAAAGCCGCATTTTCTTCCACCAATCTGATAATGTTTTCGTGCTCAACCTTCAGCTTGTTATTCACACGAGCGAGTTCTTCGGTAATAGTAAGTTCGGACCTCGCCTCCACTACTTCGAGTTGGGTTAGGCCAGCTCAGGCAGAATTCCTCCGGACACTCCTGTCCGGGTTAGTGTGGAACATCTCACGCTGCAGTATAATGCTGTTCAGAAAGGTGATGAACTACAAAAACTTTGACAAAGCAGAGTTAGAAGATTTGAAGCAAAAACAAAACGATGGAACTAAACTCGGAAAAAAAACTTACTTGGAACCGCAGATACACAGCCTCTTCATATTCCTCCATTTGGTCCAGAGAAAGGAGACATTCTAATGATGTCCTGATCTGACGCATCGGATCAGCACATTGTGTCCAAAACTCCAAAATCGACCTTAGATTAGAGTGTTCCTCTCCCCCGAGAAACACTAAAAGCATTACTGCGGGTAACGACTCCAGGAGTAGTGACTACATGAGAAGCAGTCCTAGGCGGGTCAGCCCTTGGCCTTTTCGCAGGTCGTGAAGTTCCGCGATCAGAATTTGAAGGAACTTCAACAATGTTCTGAGTAGGCGCAGAAGAAGATATGGTAACTTTAAAAGATCCCCCAGAAGGACGAGTCTCCATTCCATCAAGAGCAGCGCTCATACCCTCTACAACATTTGGAAGTTCAAAATCATCGAAACCCATTTCATCGTTTGAAAGTACTTGAAGTATATCAGAAAGCTTTTGAAGTCGGAAAAAAATTGTGGAGAAGGAAATAAGAATGAAGACAGAAGGATTAATTGTAAAAAAGAAGTGAACAGTAAAAGAGGAATGGCGCAGTAGTATAGGAATTCATTAAAAACCAAAGCGACACCAAAGAGTAATAATTACAGAGCGTGTAGAAATCGAGGAAACTGCCTCAAAAAATCCAATCGCAGAATGACACATGGACCGAAGATTCGAGAAGCGGACAACTTCCCGACTCGAAAACTCGGCAACAGTTTTCCGAGTCTGGGGGGGACAATTATTCGAGGTGGATCTGAGATCCTACTTTGGTCCACGGGAAACAATGGGCTAAATTCTAAGTATTGAACTCAGAAATTTTATCGAAGTCTCAAGTCGGAAGAATTCCTTCTCGGAAGCGCACTGAGGCTTGAAGGAAGTCGGACGACACGTCAACAAAAAAGAAATGAAAATTTTCCTATTTTGAGATGAAAATTTTTCGAAAATCTAGCAAGAATCTTTTAGATACGATCTTATCTACAAATTTGTATATTTTATTCAATCTACTTTGTAATCGCCTCTATGGTCTATAAATAGAGGAGCAGGTCCTTCAAATAAGGGATATGCTTTTTGGCACTAGACATTAAGCAATATACTGTACTCGGCTCTAATCTTATTCGCAAGACACTTCTTTTTCTCCAAAGCTCTAAAAGAATCCTTGCCTAATCTTCGTTCTTTTAATCAGAATCGTGGACTTAACTCCTTATCGTAGACCCGGTTCGAACACCATAGAAAAAAAATCACACCTTTCAAGACATTTTAGGGATACATATTTGGTTTTCCCTGCCTCCCGGATGTAAACAAGTTTGGGACACCGATTAAAAGCTATTCGAATCTGAACCATCCGGGATATAAAAAAAAACATTTGTCATATTCTTTATTTACACAGATCAATTACATATCATCTATATTTTTGCGGGAATAAGTTTACGAAAAAATGAAAACGGAAGGATTAATCGCAAAAATGAAGAGAACAGTAAAAGAGGAATGGCGTAGTATTATAGGAATTTACCGAAAACCGAAGCGACGCCAAACAGTAATAATTACTCAACATGCGGAAATCGATAAAACCGCCTCAAAAAATCCAATCGTGGAATGACACGTGGACTGAAGATTCTAGAAGCGTAGAACTTCCCGACTCAGGAACTCGGCATCAATTTTCTGAGTATGGGGGACAATTATTGGAGGTGGATCTGAGATCCTACTTCGGTCCACGAGAAAGAATGGGCTAAATTCTAAGTATTGAACTCGGCAAGTTTATCGAAGTTTCAACTCGGAAGAATTCCTTCTCGGAAGCGCGTTGAGGCTTGAAAGAAGTCTGACGACACGTCAACAAACAAAGAAATGGAAATTTTCCTATTCCGACATGAAAAAATTTCGAAAATCTAGCAAGAATCTTCTAGATACGATCTTATCTAGAAATTTGTATATTTTCTTTTATTCAATCTACTTTGTAACCGCCTCTATGGTTTATAAATAGAGGAGCAGGTCCTTCAAATAAGGGATCCGTTTTTTGGCACTAGACATTAAGCAATATATTGTACTCGGCAATCATCTTATTCGCAATACACTTCTTTTTCTCCAAAGCTCTAAATGGATCTTTGTCCAATCTTCATTTTTCTAATCATAATCACGAACTTAATTCCTTATGGTAGATTCGGTTTGAACACCATAAAAAACAAAATCACACTTTTCAAGATATTTTAGAGATATATATTTGATTTTCCCTGGCTCTCGGGTGTAAACAAATTTGGGACAACGATTAAACGCTATTCGAAATCCGAACTATCCGGCATATAAAGAAAAAAAACATTTGTCATATTCTTTATTTACACATATCCATTACATATCATCCATATTTCGGCGGGAATAAGTTTACGTGGCAATGAAAAAAAGAAAACAAAGAAAGAAAGAGCCAAAATAGTGAGATGCTGATGATGAAGTGAAAACAGGCTGTAGAAAGGGTCCCACATTGACATGTGATGTGTCAAATCTAAGCCGTAGATTACGCTCATCACCGTACATACTGTTCCACGTATCTTGTTAACCTAATCTTATTACCTTTTTTATTTATTTTTAGGATAACCACAAAGACACGATAATTAAATCATTTCAATTACTAGTAAACTCGTAATTTGTCCCTCTTAATTTTTAATTACAGGATTGCTAAAAATAAATCTAAGAAGATTCGCGCCGGCATGTCTCTGGTTTATTGGATGAATGAGTATATAAATTGAAATAAGGAATACTTTCGATTAATTCGAATAAATCATGATGTGGTTTTTATTTCTTGTTACCTTATGAGTGGCTGGTTATGCATTAGTCTCTATCTAGCCAAACTTGTTATTTTATTTTATTGTTATATAAAAGTCCCTAAAGACTTTGAAGATTTCTATATTTCAGTAGCTAAACGATAAAATGAAGTTGCATCTCGTAATCAAATGTTGAGTCATTTGATTTAAGCTTTTGTTTTTATTGAAGACTCGAAACGGCAAATCTTAATTCATTGCAGAAATACAAATTATGTTGTCTGCTATATAATAATGAACACGAAACTACAACTTTAAATTCGAACTTTCCTTATTGTGAATTATTTATATTAGCTATACGAGAGGGATTATATATATAGATATATATGCTAATGGTAGCTGTTAAGTGATATACTAATGCTTCGTGTTCAGGATAAATACTTGAGTAATTATAATTAGTTTGCAACATTTGATTGCTTTTGCTTAATTTTTAATGTATTATATGTCCAAAAATCGAAGATAATTTAAAATATAAAATGTAAACCACGTCTTTACACGATTTAGCAAAAGCAAAGTGGATTCATCCAGTTTGTTCCAAAGTCTATAGTTTATTCTCTGTAATAACTTGAAATTCGAGTTTGATCAATTTTTATTAGCTCTCACCGAATAAAAAGGTTCAAGAACCCTCAAAGCACAACTTTCCTGATTTGGTCAAAGCTCTAAATCTTAATTTTTTATATATCTTTCTTATTACTAATATCTGTTTATACTTCAAATAAAGAAAACGCTTTGTTAAATCATTTGATGATATTGGTCGAAGTGGTAGTCTAGAAAAGTGGAAACGGGCCGGCATAAAGCTTTCGTGGGCTGATTCAGATTAACACGGTCAGCTCCAAACATGCAACTTGGTAATCCATTTAATCCATTTATTTAAAAGTTTTTAAAGAGTAGTTAAAAATCTTATTTTCCGACAATTAATCTGTTTATGACATATATCTTTGTTTTTATCTTTTTATTTAGTCAATATTAAAATCGTAATTACGTGGTCAACCCCTTGATTTTTTTTGCAAGGCCATAGTGATATTATCAGTACAAGAGAAAGAGATCTCGGAGACGGAATTAACTTGGCCCAACTCCTCTAGAGCAAAAAGAGAAAACCATGTAGTTGACGCAAGCTCTGTTTTGATTCACTGTCTAAATTCATGGCAGAGAAGCAAAGTAGATACCAAATTTGGGACAACTCTACCAGGAAAAAATTCTAATCAAATGGTCATATACACAACGAATTCTGCCACCAAACCCACAGCTCTTCAAGATCAAACAAACAATCATCTTAGCCACCAAACTCTAACCTAAAGATTTGGCCTTTAGGAATTGAGCTTCTATCGATCACCCAAATCACTCACTCCCACTGACCATAATCATCTGCTCTCTGTCGTTTAACATCCAAACATTGATTGGGTCACGAAAGGGAAAACCTTTCTTGTCTTCCTGCTCTATCTAAATATATGAAAGAAAGCTTCCTCCTGCTTACCAATGATACTGAGTATTCCAATTTCTTTCTTCGATTCTCCCAATTAGATTGCAAAGGAGCTCCATCTTCTTGCTTTCTTCAGAATTTTTTAAGCCTTTCAAATCTTCTGCACACTCTGCTTCAATCTCAGGAGCCAGTCTCGGTCACAAGAAGCACAAAACTCTAATTCTTCAACAGAAAAAATGAATTTATCAAAATCAAAGACAGGAGACAAAAGACAAACAAGTTCTTTTCTGATTGTATAATTAAACAGCAATGCATTGAGTAGATGCAGCTTCCTACTCCAAACCATAAGCTCATCGGGGATATAATC
Organism: Lepidium africanum; assembly: GCA_900406405.1. NCBI lineage: Eukaryota > Viridiplantae > Streptophyta > Magnoliopsida > Brassicales > Brassicaceae > Lepidium > Lepidium africanum. Next base: position 14,424 of record OVAX01002026.1, on the reverse strand, counting down.
TACGAAAAAAAAAAAAAGAAATCTAAAGATTATAGATTTGAATCATTTAGAATCATCAGCTTTGAAAATGTTACATGTAACAAAGGGTTGATCTTTTATATGAAACAGATGAATGAAACACAGATCTGGTTCTTACAGTAAGAGATCTTAACACAACCTCTCGCTCTTTCTCTATCTCTCTTTTTTTTTCTTTCAATTGTCATCATCATCTTTGTTGAGATGGTGATGATCATAAGATCATCACGCTCACTCTTTTTTTTCTTCCTTTTTCTTTAATTTTTCTTTCCAGTTCTTTTCTTTCAATAAGGAAAATCATAAAAAGAAGAGCATAACAATTTCATCTGTAAAATTGGAGATTTCTTTTGCTTTAAATCACGGATCATATTAGAGACGTAGATCGGTACAGTGGAGATCATCAGCGCCGGCGAATAAGTCAACGCTATCCAACGGCGGAAAATTAAGATCAAACTGAAACATCGGTTTCCGCCGCGAAGATGAAGATGCGATATCGTCTCCGTCGTCAATAACCGACGACGATGAATCACAATCGCTGTGACAATCCTCCGGAGCCACCGGTGGAGTCCTCGGATATCTCTTGGTCGCATGTAACGGCTTCGCCACAGACGAAGACGCCGCAGCAGCTTCCGGTCTCGGTCCGCTAAACGATTTGACGGTGCTGCTCATGGTGCTACTCGCCGGGCGACTGATAATCTGTTGCTGGTCTTGGAAACTACCTCCGCCGTATAACCGGTGGTCCATAAAGGGATCGATCTGGTTTTGATTAACGGCCGCAGCAGCAGAGCAAAGATTCTGATTGTGATTTTGATGGTAGTTGAGAGGTTGGAGAGGAGAAGAAGGAGAAAAATCGATAGGGAAATTGGTTTTAGCCTTAGGACCACGGAGGTTACGAGCAGCAGCATCGTAAGCGCGTGCAGCTTCCTCCGCGGAATCAAAAGTACCAAGCCAAACACGAGACTTCTTTTGAGGATCACGGATCTCAGCCGCGAATCGACCCCATGGTCTCTTCCTAACACCTCTATATCTTGGCTCCTTCACAGATCCACCAGCTGTTACCGGAAGAGCGGTTCCAGCCACGGTAGAGCCTCTCCCTTTCCTCATCGAGAAAGAATAAGAAGATGCAAAACTACAAGTAATGTGATTGAGAAGAGATCTATGTGTATGTGAAGAAGAAGAAGAAAATGTTGAAAAAGAGGAAAGATGAGGAAGATGAAGGAACAAGGGTAGAGTTTGGAAATAATAATTAAAAAAAAAAACTCTCTTCAGCATAAAGCCATTTTAAAAAAATTAAATAAATTTTCTTTTATATTTACTCGAGGAATTTTCTTTTTTATTGTAATAATAATTTATGGTTGGAATAGCTTTTTCTTTCTTTTTTATTTTTGTTCAAATTTTTCTCTACCTTCACGCCCGCCCCACAAGACCGACCAAATCGATTTTAATTTATCATGGAGTAAGTATCATTTTGTAACTTGGATTCTTTTTTCTTTTGCTTTAAACTTTCTATTCGAAATATTGTCCTAAAAATACAAAATTTAAGAGTTTCACAAGAGATATCTCGAAATTCGAAGAAAGCAAAAGAGGGTAAGCACTTGCTCTCTGTCCTGACCCTGACCACAATTATATTTTAGTCTTATTTCTTTATTATTTAAAACCACATGAAATGACCAAAACACCCTTATCTATTATTTATTTATTTATTTCGAATTAATAATTCAAATAACCCCGTCCCGAAATTATTAGTGAGGTCTTCTCCTTCCTTGGACCCTACACGAAACGAGACGCGCTTCGTCTCCGTGTAAAAAGTAAATGCTGTTGAGGCAATGCATTAATGGAGAAACACATTTTTCGTTCTTATAAACTCAACTTTGTCTCTCCTTTTTAATTCCAATCACAAATTAATCCTCTAAAGAAGAACACACATTTTTGAACTTTTAAAACTTGCTCACCTTAAAATTATGGATTTCATCCAGTCTAAAAATCCGACTTATTTCTCCAAGCTGATTATATTAACCTGCTGAGGGATTTGATGAGTAGTTTAAGATTTTTTCTAGTGGCCTCATCGCCTGTGAATCCCAGTATATCTGAGCTTATACTCTACAATGACAAATCACAAAAACAAGTCTTTGTTAACTAATTTCTTTCAACTTGTCAAAGTTTTACTTTTCTTTTTGTCGAATATGTTATAGAATAAGAGACAAGTTTACCTCGACGTTCTTCAAAGTGTAGACCAGAGTGTAGATTGACTTCTGAATGAGTTCTGTATTCTCAGGTGTCATTATAGACGAATTAACCCTTCTGCAATTTAACAAATACATACAAATTAGATTTTGCTGTTTACCGTAAAAACGTAGGCTCTCAAAACCACAGAGCTTATCTCTCAGTCAGGCATATGTATGAAAACGAGCTTCTGAACAGATTTGGTCAAGGAGCATATAGAAACAGCAGACTCAGGAGATTAGTGTAAAGAAGGCATACAAGATGATCAATTGTTGAACTTTTAATACATCGGAAGAAAGACTGAAATGTGACATGGAACCAGTAAGATAAGACGCATTTATGCAGAGATATGATAGTGCTTGATGATCATCTCTTAGTCAGAAATCACATTACACAGTGTTGAAGCCACGGATGGTAAATGAAAGTCGGTTTATATCTATCTTATGGTCTGTTTCCACATGAGGCATAGATAGTTTAGCATTTGCAGTTTGGAATTCAAAAGATTCGTAAAGATGTACAGTCAAAATGTCAAGATGGTTATACTAAGAGCTATTTACCTCAAATCGTCAGAAGCTTGGGTAAGGCTTCTAGTAAGAGACTCAACTTCCTTGAGCAAGCCGCTATCACGAAACTCAGAGAGCAAAGGTTGGGCATCTTCAGCCATGGCTTGAATCTGTGACATCACTACATCAAAACCCAACGCTTAAGGCATGAGAATACGTTTTTTCTTCCCAAACTTAGAAATACACCTATTGAATCTTTTTGAATAGTGTGAACTAATTCCAGTAAAGACCACCAAAATTACTCATATCACCTTTTTGAGCAGCGGTTTTGCTTCTTCAATAACCGAAGCTGCTCTCTCAGCAAGCGAATACGTATTGGCAACACCAATGGCTTCTACTTCGCGTCCAATACGAGTGAATATTCCAACTAATGCATCCAAACTTACTCCTTGCTCTCCCTTGATCTTCTGCCTATCACAAACGATCAGACCTTCTTTACCACATTCAGGATGCAGAGGTCCAACAGAAGGTTCCGGTATCGGATCCCTAGGCGTAATGTCAATCAAAGTTTCCATTAAAAGACCAGACTGATTCACCTCCACAAGAGAATTCTTCGGGATAATAATCTTATCATCTTCAATCTACAAAAGAAGACGAGAGCCTAATTCAAGATACAAACAAAACAAAAACTATCACAAGCAGATCAAAGCACGACCAAAATCATACCTCAGCAATAGCTTCAATGTTCTTCAAGGAAGGATTAACACGGATAACTGTACCAACAGTAACCCCACGGATCCTTACCGGTGTTCCCGTGCAAATGCCAGAAGCTTGACTAAGCTCAAACACAGTCTGATATTTTCTGAACTTAGACCGCATTTGAAACCCTCGCAACCAAGCCCAACTAAGAGCAAGAAGTGTTGCTCCAGAGACAATAAACAAACCAACTCCACCTTCCCAAACACTTCTCTTACCAAACCCAAAATCACTTAAAGGTCTTAATGTCTGTCTCCATATATTCCTCGGCACATCCAAAACAACAGTGAGCAGATTCTTCTCCTCACCGGACGATGCCTGACCATGAGCAGCATCGGGATTGGACGTAGCTCTGACCACTAAATGCCGAGTTCTAGGTTTCGGTGGGAGATAAGGAAGCCCATTGGGAGAAGCTCGAGGGCAAGCCATCATTGAAGACGATGGCATTAGTGATGATGGAACTTGAATACCCGGATTTCCAATCATCTTCCAAATTCCAAAAAACTAAACTTTATGTAGTTATTCCCGAGCTGTCAAACAAATGAGGAATGAAATGAAAGAGAAAGAAGATGTGAATTGCGTGAAACTTCTAATTTACCAATCAAATTAGACAAAAATTAGGGTTTTTTGGAAAAGAGAGAATACCTGAGCTCGATGCTTACGACGAACTGGTGTCGTGAATCTGACTCTGAAAATGGCTTCAAAGAGATTTAGACGGCAGAGAGAGAAAAGACGGAAAATCCCATGTGTTATTTACTAATCATAATTTATTATTATTAATTAATTAATCACTATTTCGAATTGTAACTAAGGAAGAAGCCAGGGGCATTTCCGTGATAATCAGAGTAATATACAGTGTTAGTGAATTTTCCTCTTTAGCTTCTACGCCCTTTGGAGAAACTGTAGGCCATCGCTGTAAAGTGTTTGCCATTGACCGCAAATGCATAAATAGCTCAAAATCATTTAAATAATCAAGTTCAACAACTCTTCCACAAATCAGTCTTTTAACCAACAGATTTTACCATTTTATTTGTTCTTTTGAGTAACATCAAGGGTAGAGATCACATAGCTTTTATGTTGATTACACACAAAAATCCCTAAGCCTTTGGATTTTTATTATTCCGAGTCCTTGAGCTGATGAGATGATACGTCTCTTCTCACAGGCATGGAGTCAATTCACTAAAAAGGTTTTAACTTAACGACCCTAGTTCCTTCACCAACCGACAAGGAGTAGCTTCAGAAGAGCCATTCTAATGAACAAACCGTTCTTTGCTTGTCTAAAGTAGGCAGCTCTTGGATCAGCGTCAACATCTGCAGTGATCTAAGCAAACAAAATTACAGAACGTGAGGATTGTGTCCCGATTCATAACATGAAAGAGGAGAAAAAAGATGTCTTATGTACTCACTTCATCCAATCTCGGTAAAGGATGCATGATAATAGCTTTTTTCTGCATCACTCCTAACAGCTTCTTGTCTACGATATACTTCCCACGAGCTGCTTCATAAAGGTCAAGCCTTTCTCCAAACCGCTCTCTTTGGATTCGGGTTTGATAAACTACATCACACTTGGATGCTACTTCCATTAAGTCCGAACTTTCTTCCCATTCGACCCCGTTTGATGTCAAATAGTCTTTTATATCATCCTACCATTTGGCAGAAAAACATTGTAACGAAGATATGCAACAAACACACTGATGTTCTCGAGTAAACTAAACATCTCCTTCAGGTTTTCTCCATGAGAATGACAAGTTTACTAATACTAACCTTCATCTTAACAATTTCAGGGGAAACAAAGTAGATCTTCACGTCTTTAAACTTGGCAAGTAAGTATGCAAGCGACCGGACTGTCCTTCCATTGGCAAGATCTCCGACTAAGGCTACACTGATGCCATCTAGTTTCCCAATTTCGCTTTGGATGGTATAGACGTCCAACAGAGCCTTCACAACAGCAACCATACCAGACATAAGAAAAAAAAATCTAGAGTAATGATTGTTTAAGACAACTAAAACACTATAGGTTAAGAACACAACACACCTGAGTAGGATGCTCTCCAGGACCATCGCCAGCATTAATGACAGGTATATTGGCGGTAGCTGCAGCCTTTCTTGCAGCACCGCTTTCAAAATGTCGCATCACAATTATATCTGAATAACCCTCCACTGTTCTTATTGTATCTGAAAAATGATATACAAATTTTTCTATAAATAATCTAACACATTCAATATGTCACAACGACAATGAGATACTAGACGAGAAAATAACACCTTCGAGTGTTTCCCCTTTAGCCGCAGACGAAAACTCCCTAGCATTCTCAGTAGTTAAGACTTCGCCTCCAAGGCGTTTCATGGCAGATTCGAATGAGAGCCTGGTGCGAGTAGAAGGCTCATAAAAGAGGGTAGCCATTAAATAACCCTTGAGTATTTCACTTTGGGAAGAGCTCTTTTCTATCTTTTCCATTTCACGGGCAACATCGAATATAGCGCTTAGCATCTTCCTGTCAAATTGGTTACCCTCAATCACATCACTAAGTTCAAATTTCTTCACTTCCCTCGTCTCAACTTGCAAAGCATGACACCTGATTCCTTGAGCCGGTGCAATATTTCGAGGCTTGGGAACCCTAGAGGTAGGAGATGAAGTCAAACAGATCTTTGAACATTCGAAAGGACTCGAGAGATTGCTTGGGAACTCAATGCTGCAGGCTAATGCTTTAGGAAAAACTGAAGACCCGCAGAGTGTGGCTGAAGTAAGAGATGATGGGATAGACATTCTGGCAAAATGCTAATTGGCTGAAGTGACCTACTGATGAAAAACTTCCAAAATCTGCTAGAATCACATACAAAAATATATGGAAACTAGCTTAAGAATTATTAGAAACTAAGATTTAACTTTTCCAGACTACTGCAAAAAACTAAATGCAAGTTTCAAAAACGCTAAATACGATTACATGGATCCACACACCATCAAGTAGGTGTACCAAAATTACATGCTATAGCTTGTTTTACATATCATACTACAGGAAAAACTCCTACCCTTCAGAAAAAATAAATCAAAACAAACTGAACTATCAAATGTAACAGGAAAGACATAATATCATTTTCAAATGCATACCGTTTCAATACATGAATAAGAATTTTACTTTCACAGGCAGAATCAAACCTTTAATTACTCTATCAGAAATCAAAAATGATTCTTAATCTCAATTAAAAAAATTTTGAGGACGTTTCTACTGTCTAGCATTCTTGCAACTACTTATCATAATCCGAAACTATAACAGATTTCAATACCAATCATTTGTAAGCCAAAGAACGAGAAAAAAAAACCCCGATACAGAAATTGATCCGCAGGATTTCAAAACGTACACAGACCTATAAAGAGCGATTAAAGTTGAGCAGTCAGATGTGGGAGAGTCTGGTTGGTAGATGTAACGCCGGGAGAGAAAATGAGCGCAAAAACCGAAATTAGCTGCTTAAGTCGGAGACTGACGACGGGAACGGCAACGGGTTAAGCAGCGGCGGCCGGAGGAACGTAGGGTTTTAGGAAAATAAACCAAAAATGATGAAAATCGAGACGTTTTGGAGATAGGCGAGGGAAAAAACGAAACGGACTGGGAAAAATAAAATAAAAACTATATATTAATATTTTGTTATTTTATTTTTACTTTTGTTGGAAGAGTAAAGTCACAGATTGGGCTTACTAGGCCCATAAAGTTTTATTCTTCTCTTACGGCGAAGCTCAACTAGAAAACAGAAAGATCCGGCAGGGTTTCACGGAGAAGGATCAACGGCGGAGAAGGCTTGGTTGTTTGAAACTTTGAACAATAACTTTCAGTTTCAAGTAGAAAACATATGATTCTAGAAGATTGTTTTCAATCAAATCTTACTTGAGAACTAATGGCTTTTAGTTGGTTCATGCAAATAAAGAATTTTGCTTGTGAATCAATCAATAAGGCGAAGCAGGAATTTCTATGTCCTCTTAGAATATAAAAAGATAGATCTATGATTCTTGCTAACTGATGGATCACATAAGAAGTTCAAACTAATTACTTAGTCCCTCCTAATATTTACAACAAGCTTTGGATTTTGAATTATGTTTATAGTTGCAAATCTAAGAAGGAAAAACAAAAACGAAAAAAAAACTTTACATCAAAATCCTACCTTAAGACAAACCCTCGCATCTACAAAGTGAAGAAACCCAAAAGAATATACACAACAAGGATCTCAATTAACCTCTGGTATGCTCTGGAGAACAGGTCTCCATAACCGTTGCTGATTTGCTTCTTCATGACCACGATTGATCAAGTTCGGCTGTTGATGGAAGGTCAAGGTGGTCAAGTCATGGACGTTGACTTTATTTAGTAAATCCTGAAGTTGCTTCTTGGTGAGTCTGATTTTGATCTCATGAGATGATAGATCAGAGGATTTATAATCATCTCGTGTAACAATTAGTTTATTAGCATCTGTTGAGGTTTTAGAGTAATGAAGATCATCATCATCATCATAATCATCTTGTGTGATGAACTCATCCCAGTCTTCACCTGCCCAGTGCATTTCTGATTCATGCCTTAAACAATTACCCATTCTTTGTCTTCTTTCTTCTTTGGAGGCAGAGTTATACAAAAGAGCTTTATTTATATATGGTTAGATAGATGAGGAAGCTGGTGAGATATTACAATCATCAAAGGAGATAAACATATACAATTTGCCACGTCAGAATTTATTGTACTTTTATCCTACGTGGACATGTGTTTGATGAACTCACCGTCACCAGCTTTTGTCCTTTTTTTTGTCCACCGCTCCACGTGTCCTCTTTTCGGCTTGGTTAATTGAAAAAATGCAATAATGCGGATAAAAAAAACAAAGAAGAAAATACTTTAATAACAGCATAAATATCTAAAGTGACGAATAATGAAAACAGAAAGTGATAAACAAATTAAGTATGAATAGTCATAATTTATCAGAATAAAATTAATTTGTATAATGTTGATAAATGCATATGAAAAATTTTCATCTAATTTATAATACTAATAAAACAATAATTAAGCCGAGAGCTATGGAGGAAGAAGCCGAGTGAGGTGAAGTGTGAACACGATAAAAGAAGGTATCTTAAAAGTGTGAACACAGACAAAGGGAACAGAATCTGTGAGGTAAAAAGATGCTGAGGCCCCCACACAAAATTTTCTATTACTCCATTAGACCATATCCATGTTTATACACACGCACGTCTCCCACCTTTTTCATTTTTTCCAATTCTTCGTGTATTCTATTTACATGATTTGTTTACATTTTCAGTTAATCTTTTCAATTTTGTTAGTTACTATACCATTCGAAATTAGTATTCTATCATTAATCACTTATAATTTTTTTTGTCCATTTACTGTATTTGCATAGTTTGTTCTACTATCACCATCCAATCTTACATTAATAACACAATATATATTTCAAATTTAACTCAACAATTATTCATATAAGTCAAAAGGCCAAAGTTGGTGTTCCATCCAAATTATCCCACTCCCACTAGCATTTTTCTGTAGTATCGATCACTTGTTCCATAAACCTGTTTTTTTTTTTTTTTATAAATCAAACTGATTGTATTGCATTGGATTTTGATCAATCGATCTCCCTCGAGTCTCACTCCTTATTTATTTTTTAATAATTAGATCGACAGTATTTGATCCATAGCTTAAAGTACATTTTCTAAAATCTTTTTTAATATAACAACTGTAGAAAGAAAAAATTGAATATCTCATATATACTAGAACCATTATCTGAATTATCCTACTCACCAGAAAAACTTGACCAGCTCTTGCTGTTATTATTTGTTTATTCAATCTGATTAATCTCTAAATAGGACACCAATTATCAATTGTAATCATCTAGATTTATAGATACAAGAAATTTGCTCATTCCCAAGAGGCACATCTATATGGAAATCCATCAAAAAATAATATTGTCTCATAGAGTTTATATGGATTATGACCATCGAATTTAGGTTTAGGTTGTTGGTAATTAAAAAACGTCAAAAATCCATATGAAATTTAGTTTTTAATAAATAAATTATATATAGCTATCATCTATTCACCCATTATAGTCATTTGAATTATTCAATTTTATTGAATTTTATGGAACCAATACTATGGGTCTATCTTCAACTTCAATGTATTACACCTTACACGTTACACAAACGTCAAATTGATATATAATTCCAGTTGCTCTGATACAACTAGCTACACCATTTTTATGTTTACTCAATCATTATATTTAAGCAAACAATTTAATAAACTTCCAAGAGAATTGACAATTCAAACTAAGATCCTTAAGTTTTATTAATGATTTCTATTGATTTGGTGACTAAGTACAACCCAAAGACTTTGTATAAGATTGCTTAGGTTTATACAGTCAATAAATTTTTAAAATTAAGATGAAAAACTGAGACAAGAACACTTCCTGCAACTCAATAGGCGGCATAAATAAAATACTAATATTGTCAACAACTTGTTAATGGTTTTAATAAATCTATTATGGACGTCGACATAGTATCTACACGCAGATTCATACGGAACATAGAAACACATAACAATAAATGTAATATATACGCGATGCTTACACAAGACATGCACTCATTCAGTAACTTTTACGATAAACAATGTCCTAAGGGCTACATACAGAGATTTAGGATATCTAGCCCATTTATTTATGTATGTGAATCATTAATCGGTGAAAAAATCAATTAGACTTTGAGTTGAATATTGAAACGGACTAAAGGAGTTTTTAAAAGTCATCATCACGTCTAGTAATATGTAAACGAGCTACAGCTTAGAAGATGCTTAACACCTAACCTAAATAGTGACTATTTTAAAGATAAAAATGTAACGCAATCTCATAATCAGCTGTCAATTCAAAACACAAATTATTACAGAAATATTGGAGGCCATGACCAGGGGCGGATCCATATGAGAAGGAGGTCAGGCACGTGCCCACACTGCCTCTAAAAATTTTGTTGATCATTTGTTATATTGTTATTTTTATTGGCTCAGTTGGTTTTTATAAACTTTGAAGTAACTAGTTCAATGTCTATTTTGTGTTGTTTAATCACATTTTTTTTTACCATTTTCCATTTTTTTTGTCACATTTCTTTTTCTTATGTAATATGTACGTGCAGTCTTGACAAAATGAAATGTACATGTAGTTATATTCCATAATTCATTTTTATTTTCTCTTTTTAAACTTATAACTTTTTTTGGTTAGGTTACAATTATACTTTTTTTTTTCTTTTGTTTTAATTATGATGTTTAGAATATTTTGGTAAAACATAAAAAATTAACAATTTAGTTGGCAAATATGATATCTAAATCTTATATTTGAGTCATTATTGAATAATATCATACATGCTATAATAAAATAAAAGATTTAATTTTTTGATGATTATTGTAATTACTATAATGTGCCCCATATTAATATTAGTTCTGAATCCGTCACTGGCCATGTCCATTGGCGGATCTATGTGGAGATTAGAGGATTCATTTGACATCCCATTAATTTGGGGAAATCTTTTATTGTATATATATTATGTATTTGTTAAAATTGAATAGAGCTTTTTTCTTTTTTTGACACCTTATTGTATTAACAAATTATGTATTATTATTTGATTTGTTTTAATCAATTAACAGAAATGGAGGGTGTCACTCAATATTAAGTCAATGCTTTGTTCTACTATGACATTTTGCAAAGCTAATCTCTATTAACAAAAGAATAAAATTTAAGTGTATATGTATCTAGCTTTTTCCATGGATTTTAGAATTGCAGAAAATACTAGTAAACTTTTTAAAGCAGAAGTTTGAACTTTAACCAATATCATTATCATTATTATTGTATAACTATATTATTACATGAGTTGAGTTTGATCCCGCTAAAAAAAGTTTATGATCCGCTATCCGCACAACACAAGAGTTCTTTAAATATATGGGCTTTGTTTTAACTAGTTGTTGTTGGGCTTTGATCCAAGCAGAAGTAAAAAAAGAAATAAATATATAATAAAAATGAATTTTGCACGAAAGTAATCAAGAATTGTTATAAAATAATTCTATATATTATTTTATTTTATGTATAAAAGCTCAAAGATGATTATACTATTATGCATTCGTAAACGTAAAAGTAAAAAAGAAGAAGAGATGTGAGGTGATGAGTGTTTCTTTATTCACTTATGTATATCATGTCTTATGTTATACTCACCCAAGCACATCTATTTATATTGGTGGTGAGGCCGTGAACAAGGTAAGATATTTATTTATACATAATTATTATAGCTATACGATAGGTAATTATTATCTATAGTTATAACACTCCCCCTTAATTACCTATCATTAATTATATATTACGTACTGCCTCATTAAAAACCTTATCATGGAAAACCCCAGTGGGATAAAAACCATGATGAGGGAAAAAAAGTACAATGACATAATCTCCCCCTGAAATGATGAATATCATAAATTTTGTAATTGACGCATCCCGATACTATGAACATGCTTTTTGAACGTTGTAGTGGGAAGTACCTTTGTGAACAGATCTGCTGCATTGTCTGCTGAACGGATATATTGAATATTTATTTCTTGATTCTTCTCAAGTTCTCGTGTGTAAGAGAAAAATCTTGGGGGGATATGCTTCGTTCGGTCGCTCTTAATATAACCTTCTTTGAGTTAGGTGACACAAGCAGCATTGTCTTCAAATACTTTTGTTGGCTCTTTATTTACGACTATTCCACTTGCTTCTTGTATGTGTTGAGTCATGGATCTGAGCCATACACATTCTCTACATGCTTCATGAAGTGTAATTCTTTCTGCATGATTTGAAGAGGTAGCGACTAGAGTCTGCTTTTGGGAACGCCAAGAAATTGCAGTGCCTCCAATTGTGAAAATATATCCAGTTTGCGATCGAGCTTTATGTGGGTCTGATAAATAGCCAGCATCTGCAAAACCAACTAAATCGAAACTAGAATTTCTATTATAAAATAATCCCAAGTCAGTTGTTCCCTAGAGATAACGAAATATATGTTTTATTCCATTCCAGTGTCTGTGCGTAGGTGATGAACTGTATCTTGTAAGTAGATTAATAGCGAATGCTATATCTGGTCTAGTGCAATTTTCAAGATACATAAGTCCACCAATATCGCTCATATAAGGTACTTCAGGACCCAATACCTCTTCGTTATCTTCACAAGGTCGGAATGGATCTTTATCGATATTAAGCGATCTATTGACCATTGGGGTACTCAAAGGAGTCGCTTTATCCATATAAAAGCGTTTTAAGATCCTTTTTGTATAATTTGATTGATGTACGAAAATTCCATTCCGAAGATGCTCGATTTGGAGTCCAAGACAAAATTTTGTCTGTTCAAGATCTTTCATTTCAAACTCTTTCTTCATATGAGTTCTTGTCTCATCAATTTCTTTTAGAGTTCCAATTATGTTCAAGTCATCAACATATACAGCAATGATCACAAAACCATATATAGATTTCTTAATAAATACACAAGGACATATCACATTGTTGGTATATCCTTTACTTAACAAATATTCACTTAAGCGATTATACCACATGCGTCCGGCTTGTTTTAATCTGTAGAGTGATCGTTGTAATTTGACTGAACATATTTCTTTTGATTTTTGAACTCAATGCTTCATGCATCTTTAATCTTTTNTCTTTTGATTTTGAACTCAATACTTCAGGCATCTTTAATCCTTCTGGGATTTTCATATATATATATATATATATATATTTCATTATCAAGTGATCCATATAGATATGCTGTCACAACATCCATTAGATGCATTTCTAGATTTTTAGATGCCGCTAGGCTCATCAAAAATCGGAAGGTAATTGCATCCATTACCGGAGAATATGTTTCCTCATAATCAATTCCCGGTCTCTGAGAAAAACCTTGGGTAACAAGTTGGGCTTTATCTCTTGTTACCTCATTTTTCTCATTTCTTTTTCGAACAAAAACCCATTTATATCCAACGGGCTTTACATATCCAGGTGTTATGACAATAGATCCAAAAACTTTTCTTTTATTGAGGGAGCTCAATTCTGTTGTCATGGCCATTTTCCACTTCTCCCAATCAAGTCTTTTCTGGCATTCTAATATGGATTTTGGATCTGGATCATCATTTTCATTATCAATTTCTTTTGATACAGAAAATGAGAAAATTCCATCATCATCTTCTATTTCGTTTCTAACCCAAATATTTCTGTTTTGAGCATAGTTGATGGAAATCTCATGGGTTTCTTTATTTTCGTCTTCATGACTTTTCTCTGTATGATTTGGTTCTTCTGGACCATTTTTATTTATTTCTCCCAAATTCTTTTTCTTTTCGGGATTCTTATCTTTTGATCCCATAGGTCTCCCTCTATTTAACTGAACCTTAGTTTCATATGCTATATTTCCATCATTTTGTTCTTCCGGAACAATAACTCTTGATGGAACATTCGCAGCGGATATATATGATTTAGTCACCCTTCTTGTATCGGTGAACGCATCTGGTATCTGATTTGCCATATTTTATAAATGCACAATTTTCTGAACTTCCAGTTCACGTTGTTTCGTAGGGAGATCAAGGTGCCACAACGACGGTGTGTACCATGTAATTTCTTTCAGAGTTTCTTTATTTTCTCCCCCTAAAGATGGAAATTCATCTTCATTAAAATGACAATCGGCAAAACGTGCCGTAAACATATCACCAGTTTTCGGTTCCAGATACCGAATTATACTTGGCGATGTATACCCAATATATATTCCCAATCTCCTGTGTGGTCCCATTTTTGTCCTTTGCGGTGGTGCTATAGGAACATAAACCGCACATCAAAAAACACGAGATGAGATATATCTGGCTTATGACCAGATGTTAACTCTAATGGGGAGTATTTATGATAT